>JBANCV010000344.1:0-44622 GCA_037040105.1 Amiota albilabris
GTGTGGTAGACAATTGAAGTTGCTTCAACTGCGCCTTTACCTCTAGGATCTCCTCACTAAGTTTGTTTTCTGCAGGACTTTCAGTTGTACTAGGCAAGAAATAATATAATATATGTATTTATATAATTCCTATCATTAGCTGTTGCAAATAATCAGTTTTGTGATTACTTACAACATTAGTAAAATAAACAACTTTGTTGTGCAATGACCAACAATTGACAATTTGAATTTCGGTTTTTCACAAGAGCAGCTCCCTGTTTTCAAACAGACGCAGCAACGCATGTTATGTAGATTGACCTTCACACTCAACGAACGCGTCATACACACACTAACGCATTTTATATAGTTGAAAATTGAATTAATTACACAGTACACAGTTTTTCTTCTTTCATTTTTAGTGTATTTTGTTTTTTCTATAAAAGAATTCCATTAAACAAATTTATGTATAAAAACAAAAAACAACTAGTTTTTAAGCTTGCTTGTGTTGGAATGAGCGAATTAAACCCATGTAGTGTTGAGAAATGAACAAAATATTGTCATCAAATACGTGAGCGCCCTCTGTTTGTGCAAGCGCCCTCTGTTCGTATGGTGCAGAATTGTCTGCATTGCAATGTTTAATTTAACTGAATTGCTACACGTTGAAACAGGGTCATTTGATAAAGTATCGGCTTTACTGCAATCGCTGGATGTCTCTTTTGAATAAATTCTTATAGAAAATTGTTAAAAGTTGAGATAAATACAGAGACGAAATAAAAACATATTTAAAGTTATTAGTTTATGCTTTGTGTATTTTATTTTGTTTATCGATTTAATAAAATTTGTAAGTGCACAAACGCCGGGGTCCACTCAGTCATGTCTAAAGATGTCTTTAAATGGTGGCAAACTGACATGCATTGATGAGAATGGCGTTCGTGGCGCGGAATATTATTCAAAAGGGCGCAACTTTCTTATAGGCCCTTATGCACACTGTGATTTGTTATTGGTTCAGGATGGAGTTAAACAAAAAGGATTACATTGCGAAATAAAATTCAATTTATTTGGTCGGGTGAGTACAACAATAATGACAACAACATACTAATGAATGCGCATTATATTTAAAAAAAAAATGTATTCTTTATTTTTAGGTGATTATTGAGAATTTCTTAAAAGAATGCCCAATTGTAGTGAATGATAATATAATTCATAACGAGTGTCACCTTCTTGATAATTTTTGTCATATTGAAATTATGGGTGCAAAATATGTATGGGAATTCCCAACAATGTACACAGTTAAGGCGATCTTTGAGACTACTGAAAAATTTCCAGAGCTAAAGGTATAATGTCACCACAGTCGAATTCTCTATAAGAACAAACGAATATAGCATATAGTATATGACTTCTCTAAAGGTGAAGTAAAGTAGCATTTTTAACAAATCTTTGTCATTTGACAAGGGGATTAGTAACTACAAAACCAAGTGACATTGGTTTAGCTTTAACTTAATTTTCATAAGTGGCAATTGTTCAGACATGGATCAGAAGATTTATGAATATCTTTTGGCATCTTTGGCATTTTGGACGAAATGGAACAACAGACCCAGTACCCATTGGAACATTTCGGTCAACAAAACATCAGAAAAAAATCCACAAGACCAGAATTTGACTATCAAAAGAATCTCACGTGGGAGATCCAACTAAGCATGACACCTGTAAATAATTACTGAATCGTAATGAAAAAGTGTTATTTTTAAATAAGATGATGACGATGGCGCAGGGTCACATACAATAATGTTATTCGCAATTGATTGTGGATGAGAAAAGAGACATTCCGTCAAGTCACTATCAAACAACTTGAGTCCGGATTCCACTCCTGTAGCAAAGATTCCTTTATAATGAAGTCAATGCGACCGGCGTCCAATTACTTTAAATGTCCAAATCACTATTCTTAACTCAGTATTCCAGCTGTGAACAATTGCCATTTGTGAAGGAGAAGTCTGACTACACATACTTAATTTACAAAAGACATAAATTTATTCTTGTTTTTATATTGATATTTGCAGGTGAAATTGCTAAACGGTCCACGTTTCACATATCACACGTATGCATCATTTGATTGTATTTGATTTGTTTTTATAAATTACTATTAGTATTTATCTTCTTATTAGTTGCTCTTATAACATACGTTCTGATGAAAACGGAAACATAAAACCAAAATCTTCACAATTAAATTCAAACTCTGTTGAATTTCAAGAGACTTTTGATGTTATCCAAAAACGTCCCCCAGCCTCGTTGTCCCGTTTTGACAAGTTACCAAGACTGGATAACATTGAAAACAAGGAAGACAAAGAAGATAAAGAAAACGCAAAATATGAAAAAATGCAAAAATTAAAACTTTGTAATCATTCGGAAATACTCATAACATCGTATTCGCCAGCTTGTGCGGAACAATCATTTATGAAAATGATTGACCATGATACTGACAAGACGCCGAAGGGCTTAAAAAGGTATATGACTGCATTCAAACATGGCTCAAAGGCAACCAAGAAACCGAAAAAAAAAATAGTCGTGATGGCAGATGGTAACGCCATTGTATTGTTGACTTCAAACCTTCAACATCAATCTGGCAACGCTTCGATGATGAAATTATTTTTAAATTAACATGGCCGCTCTAGCAGACAAACAAAACGCCAAGTGAGCGACCGCGACCGCCACCACCACTACACGAGACAACGAAGACAGCGAAGACTGACGACGCGACGACGATATGAAATATAATAGTAGAAAAAATGACGTTTAGTGATGAACAAAATGTATTTACACAAATAAAATAGCAAAAAAAGCTACAAAGCTTAATTAATAAGCTAAAAAGGCAAGGCTCCTTCTTCCAAATTAATATTTTTGTATACAATGTATAAATATATACATTTATTCATATATGTATATATATATATATACATATATATGGGAATGGATATTTGAATTTTATATATATTTAATAAAAAATAAATAGAGTGTTGTTGGTGTTGTTCGTTTATTTTTTGTTGTTTTTATTAATTTAACAAACTCAGTTTCTCAGTTCTCTTCATCTATCATATTAGTGTATAAAGAAGAAAATGAATTCACATATATTTATGGATGAGTTACGTGCGTGCGTGTGCGTACGTTTGTGTGTATTGTGTGCGTAAAAAATCTAATTGAATTAAGCAATGTTTGCAAGTGTGTATATATGTGTGTGAGTGTGTTTTTATTTTTTGTTATTAAAAAGAAAAAAAAAACTAAAGATTTTTTTTTTAAATATATTAAAGCAAACAAACAAATTCACAAACACACGTACGCACGCACCACCATACACACCAAAAACACCCACACATTCATAAACAACGAGAGAAAGAAATACATATGTGTAAAATAAAAAAAGAATGAAATAAAGAAAACATTAATGAATATTCTTGTATCTAGAAAAATAAATAATAATAAATAAGTAAATAAATGAAAATAAAACAATGAAACAATAATAATTAACAACACAATGATGATATTTAATAACGTAGTAATGATGATGATAAGAAACCGAGAAATTATACAATTGCAAAAAAATACTACGAATAACGGTGGATGCATTTTCCGGTTACTGCTGCTGCTGCTGCGCTCCCTTGTTTGTCGTCTCTTTGTCTTTCTGTCTGCTTGTCCGTCATTCGGTCCCTTAGGCCGCCGAACATTCGGCAAAATTACCGATCCCATACCGATGTACACAAACACATCCTTACGTACGATGATGACAAGACTTACACCCGACCCAAAAACTCTACACGACGCCCCAACTTACTACTATTTTACAATTCAATTCACTCAACTTCAAACCAAAGCAGACACCCAACCACCCATCCATCTACCGGTAGAGGTTTCGATTCTATCACTTACTCACTCACTCAAAACTCATGCGTCTTACACCTAATGGTTCACAATTAAATTGGAATTGTGATAGGATGAACGGTTTACTTAAAACTTTTCATTTCTAATAAACTTTCCTCATCTCCATCTTAATCATCTTTATATTGATGATGTTGATGTTGTGGGAGTTGGAAGATTTGGGGTTGGGGTTATTGTTCCGGTGAATATGTTTATGTATGTGGGAGGGTAAGTATTTGAGTGTTTTTTTTTTTTTTTTTTTTTCTCTTAATTTTGACAGCATAAGAAAATCATATTAAAAAAAAAAGTGAATTAAATTTGTGATTTGTGAATAGTGTCTATAATAAATCAAAATCAAATTGTAAACAAACCACCGACCGGCGGAATTTATTGTTATATTTGTAATATATCTATCCTGTCCCCCGTGTCCTTCATCTCGTGTTACTAGTAGCAACAGCAATAGCAGTTGGTGGAGGAACAAGTAGCAGCAACAGTAGCAATAATAATAAAAATCCTCGTAATGCTTTTGTGACCTTCAAATGCATGCAATTTTTCGTAATGTTTGGTTATTTGTGACTGATTGCCGCACCCTTTGCTTCACTTTGCTTACACTTCTTCCATAATACCCTTTGGCTTTGCCGCTAAAACTTCTCTCTTCTCGTTCCTTTCTTGCCACTTTGCCATTATCCTTCCTTACTTGTCCCTTTCTTGGTTATCACTTCTTCATTATCCTTCCTAGCTTGCCATTTCTCTATTCTCCGTTTCTTCTTCTCATATGCTCCATTACACTTACATTACAGCATTATTTTTGTGTGGGTGTCCGGCCGGGTCGGGTCGTGTTGGTCGGCAATGCCATTAAATCACCCTTTATAGAGAGTGAAGTGAGAGTGAGTATTCTAAGTGATGAGTGCATTAGAGAGATGAGCGAGTCATTAACTCTGAGCTGAGCAAAAGAGTAACGCAGTGTAAAGAGAGAAATATATTTTGTGAGAGGGGTGCAAAATGATTGACAACAATAAACAATAAATTTTATAATTATGAATATAAAAGGTAAACTGTCCAGAGAGGCGCTTTCGAATGTCGAGAAGCTCATTATAAGCAAATCATCCACAAAACAGTGCCAAAATATGTTATGCTTAACGGGGCGCCTCCAAACCTCCAAGCGCCTCACCAAGATGGGATAGGAGAGGTAGACTTATTGGGATGGGCTTTATCCTGGTTTGGTTTGCTCTTAGCTTCAGTGTTCGCCTTTGACCTTTCCGGTATGAATAGCATAACCTATAATATCATCGGCATCGGTCTCAAGGTCCTTGCAAATGCTGAGCTTCCTTATCATGACAAGGAAATGAGCTTTTCAGTAAAGCGGAAACAAAACAGGTTTAGTTTGCCAGGGAAAAAATACAAGAGAATTTTACTATATCCTCATTTTTGGAAAGACTTGCAGAATTGGAATTTAGGTACTACTTATATATTTATATATATATGTACATATACAATTTATGTATAGTATGTAGTATATTTGTCATATAATAAATAGTAAATTGCGCACTTCTGAAACTTTAAGGTCAAATGAGAATGAATGAGTATAGTAAACAAAAGTACACCCAGCAACAATACTTAAAAAGAATAACAATAAAATAAATATGTATGTATATCAATGACGATGTGTGTTGTCATCATCATCATCATCATATTTACTCTTTTAATTTAAAATATTATAGATCAATGTGATGATGTCAATGTGAATTCAAGTTCTATTTGTACTTTATAATGATTAACCTTTCATATGTCATATTTAATGGCTCCATAAGTGGCCTTTTAATCTCCAATAGACTCCATATAACCTTGGAGTGGGAAAAATAATTTAATTACTTTACCAGAGCTGAGGGAACTATATCAACACTGAATGAGAAACTTATTTAATAATCAAGAAGAATTAACTACTGCTCAACTTTACTACACAAATCAGTTTTATGACACATTAACAGGCAGTTTTATAAACGGTCTTCTACACTGACTTTGCCTCTGTGTATGTGACTATTTGTGGCATTTGGTCTCTTGGGCAACTAGTATCCGATTAGTCATGAAGAATTTGAGAAAGAATAATATCTTCTTAAATTACGCCATCTATTTTTTTACCGATCATTGGTTAAGGACTGCTTATTTTTAAAATAGTACATCTGTTGTGCCTGAGATTTCTCGATTCCTCTGGTTTAAAAAAATATATATATCTATATTCTGTCTATCCCTAGAATCTTTGGGCTAATGGTTCAAAGGATGCATATCCCCATCTTCATTGACTTCTGTCATATCTTTGGAGACGAAGAATAATCGTAAAGCATGTAACATCTCATATGTGAATGCCACGATTGTCTTCGAAGAAGAAGATTGTGACAGTTTGGTAAAATTGCGAACTTTTGTTCTTTTTGTTAATGCTTCAGTTTGATTCCAAAAAGCATCGGGCGACCTCTAAGATTAACTCCCCTAACCACCCTTAATATTGGGCTTTATTAGTCCGTGGACCGTAAGGTTGCTGGGTGAACTCATATTCTGTAATAAGAGACCTTCATATTTTAATATATCCCATCTTATATTTTTATATGTAGTATAATACATATATCAAGAGAATTATTCAAATTTACATATTTGTTAGAAAAAATTTCGAAGTATTTAAAAAATTGAAATGAAAATTGAAATTTATATTCCATTAAATTTTAATTGGCATTTTTTTCTCATTTCTATGTAGCTCGACGACGTTCGTCAATATGGAACCGTCTATTAAGCTTAAGGATTCAAACTGCAATGTCAGTGTGCTTGGTACGACAACGCCAACAACAGGAACAACCGCAACAACAGTGGCGGCACCATCATTATCGGTTGCAGGAGGACAAGCATCCACAACAATGACGACGACGGCAACAGCAACGACAACAACAATAACAACAATGATGATGACGTCGACTATAACACCAACAACAACATTAGCAATAGGAGCAACAACAGCATTATCATCATCAGCATCAGCATCATCATCCACATCATCATCGACAACAACGACATCTTCAACATTAACATTATCATCAACATCAACATCAACCTTGGCAACGACATCATCATCATCAACAACAACATCAACAACCGGCATTGCCCACATATGCAGCAGTGATAGTTTCAGTATTATACCACCACCACATCATGAGCTCGTTAGTGCCAATAGCATTGAATTGAATGCAGCCGCATCACTTAGCGATGATTCTGGTGTCCCCCTAACAACAAATAGTTCAATTTCAAGTGGCGATTCATATCGCATGGGCATGTGTAAATTTGAAATTGAGGTAACAAAACCAAAATTATTATTCCATCCATATCCATATTTGTATGATTCTTATTTAATATATATATTTATATATATATATTTATAAATATTTGTTTTTATTGCAGATGGTTGAAAGTGATGGAGAAGTCTCACAATTTGATTCATTGGATAATTGTTCAGAGGGTGGAATGAGTGCTGAAAATTTTAATACATTAAAAAAGGGTCCATTAGCACCTATAGATCCACCACCAGAATTTCAAGATTCACCAAAAACCACGCTAGTGCGTTCAATATCCAAAAATATTGTGAATAGTTTAAGACGTTGGACATCATCGCAATCATCATTTGAGCATTTAAAGGATTATAATAATAGTAGTAGTAATCAGGAATCAATAATAACAACATCAATGGGCAATGGTGGTGGTGGTGGTGATGACATGGCCATGTTAAGTATAGCAGCATCAGAGGGGGCGGCACCTATAGAATTACACCACCAATACCATCAATATCATCATCATCATCCCCAAATGCAATTGCAGCAGCAGCATCATCAGCATCAATATCATCGTAATCAGCATCATCATCCCCAGCAGCAACACCATCATCATCATCATTTGCATCATCATCACCATCATTTGATGATGATGAATAATAGGGATGATATTATGATTGATGATGATGATGTCGATGTGGATGATGATATTATTGATGATGAGAACAATGATGATGATGATGATGATGACCATGATGATGCCTCATCAATAACATTAACGCGTCGTCATACAACAACATCAACTGGAGGAGTTGGAGCATTAGGAATCGGAATTGGACTGGGAGTTGGACTTGGAGTTGTTGGAAATGAATCACATTGTGGTGGCTTGACATGTGGCATGGTCATTATGGGTAGCATAGAATCAAAAGATCGAGATCGACATCTCATTGATGATGATGATGATGGCGATGACGATGATGATTGCTTTTATGCAAACAATGAAAGATCATCATCATTAAAGGAATCCTATGCATTAAATAAGCATTTATATTCAAGTGATTCCATATTAAATCATAGTCATGCAGATAACATCTACGATGAACCAAATAATATCATCAGCACTTCATTGGGTAACAGTGTTGATATCATAGAATCGGATACATCATCGCCATTGCCATCACCACCGCCACCTGTTTCGATAATCAAAATCAAACAAACTCTTTGTCCATATTATCAGGATCATACGCGTTACTTTAAGGCAATACCATCGGAACAGGATAATAGTATAACCAAAAAGGCAGCACAACGTTTTAACACCGCTGGCCTTTCGGATATACATGATTATGATTTGTATTATGGTGCTAAACGGAATAATAATGGACATCATTATACCCAACAGCAACTTCATCACCATCAGCAATATCCCCAACAAAATCAGCAACACCAATATGATAATAGTTTACAGCGTCGTTTATTGTATAGTCCTCTAAGTAATCATGCCCATACCCATCATTGTCATTATCATTACAATCATCATTATCATCATCATGCTGCATCGGCAGCGACAACAGCAACAACAGCAGCCGGAGTCGTTGTCAGTTCATCATGTGGGAATCGACCAAATTCCCGTAACTCATTAAATAGTCGACTATCGAGTTCTCATAATTCGCTGAATGTTTCATCGACAAATAAACCAGATGATTCTATATTTATAACACAAGCAATGTCACATGATGCTTTATTTACCCGTGAAATTTCGGATTTCTATAATGTACCCATCGATTCTGATATCTATGCATTTCCTGTTGATATGATAATATCAACAACAACTGCTGCTGCTGCTGCTGCTGCTGCTGCTGCAACAAGAACGACAAATATTGATAAATCCACAAATCAACAACAAAGTGTAGGAGGATTGGTCACAGGAGGTGGTGGAGGAAATGGATCAGGAAGATCTAATGCTGTTGATCAAACAATAAAAACAAAAGGCAACAGCGGAAACAATAATAACATTAACAGTAATAATAAACATATACAACGACGTAGTCTGATGATAAATGATAATAATGATAATAATAAATGTCTAATCCACCAACAACAACAGCAGCAGCAGCAGCAACAGCAACAAACAACTAAATCAAATCGTCGTAATAATCGTAATAAACGCAAGAAGCGTTATAATGCTGGAGGAGGAGGAACAGGAAGCAATACTGGAGGCAATGGTGGTGGTGGTGGTGGCAGTGGCACAAATGAAACAAGCGATGAATGTGGTGCGGGATCGAAACATACCACAAATAGTGGTAAATATCGTATACCCACTGGTTCTGCTCCATTGACATTTCATAGTGAAAATGAACAGCAACAACAACAACGAACCCAAGAACCTTTGCACATGACATTAGATGAAGTTAAACAGTTCTATCATACTTTATATTCAGATGCAAAATTACCAACAACAGCAATGATGACAACAACCATGTCAGCGGCTTCATTACGTCATGTGGCACATGTTGATGTCAGTGGTGGTGTTGGTGTTGGTGTTGGTAATAAATCCATGAATGGTGGAGTGAAATCATCAAATGAAACTATATGGAGTATATCAACAAATATGACAACGACAACCACAACAACACGTTCACGTTCCACAAATAGAGGAGGAGGAGGAGGAGGAGTATGTGGATCTGCTGCTGCTATAACTGATAGTAAACAAATCAGTGGCAAATTTAAACATAATTTATTACAACTTGATAATAATGATAAAATAAATAATAATAATAATAACATGGTTGGCATTATGGCATTAAATCAACAACATAATCAAACACAATTGAGTAACAACAGCAGCAACATTAGTTGTAGCAATAATCAGTATCAGCAACAGCAGCAACACAATCAACAAAATCAAAATATATCATCATCCACTTCGCAATCTCAGCAACAACAGGGACAAGATAACATTTCTAATATTACCACGAGTGCTACAAGTAATAATATAACAACGACCACGAACACAAACTCATCTTCGACAACCACTTTATTGAATTTAACAAATGCCGGCAGTGCCGGTTCAATTATCGTTGGTGGCGGTAGCGGTGTCAATTGTATACCAAATAATAAACAATTATTGCAGACCGAAAAGAAATCACAATTTACTCTAAATCTAAAACAGAAATTTTGTAGTATATTTCGTTTTCGTCGAAATCATCATAGTCATCATAATCGTCGTTCCGGAAATTCTGCTACTGCACAAGCTGCAACTGCTGCAACGACGGCTTCACTTGTAGCAGCATCATCAACGGGAGCAATGTCATCATCGTCAGCAGCATTAGCAGGATCGGGATCAACAGCAGCAGGAGCAGTAGCATCATCGGGATTGGGATCAGCAGCAATAATATCGACGGCAGTGCCGTCATCATCATTGCATACAAATGAATTATTTGATGATGTGAATTGCTCAATTGTGAATCAACCATCACTAAGCGCCACCGGTATTAGTATTGTTGGTGTCGGTGTGGGATTGGGACTGGGACCAGCTGCAGCAGAAGATCGTCGTAAGAAATTTCAATCACGTGCTTTGCCACCTTTACCAAAGAAGGGTAAGTTCCCATTTCCTCATCTAATCACAACCCACATCAGCATCAATTCATTTCATATTAATTCCCAATTTCAAAACTAATCAATTTAATCCAATCTCATCTTTATGTAGCTTATGCCATCACCGAAGAAGAACTTGAAAAGTCAGAGGATGAAAACAAAAAACCCATGGAACAAAGATCGTTACAATTTACCTCAAGCATTGAAAAAGTCAAAGATGTAAGTAGAATGAATAAGTTACATTTTCATTATCTTTTACATCGCCTATCCCTAATAATAAAAACTTATCCCATGCTTCAAATAAGTCAGAATTCCTCTGTAAAAATGTCATTGGTGCCGGTAAATTCTTCTTCTCTATAGTAGAGTTCGGACTCATCTATAACAAAGTTTTTGTGACAGTTCAATTACTTCACCATGGAGGAGTCTTCGTTAGAGGGGGAGTAAGGACTCTTCTATAACAAAGTTTTTGATACCCGACTGTACACAGTCTCTCATAATAAATCTCTCTTTCCATTCTATCAACCGTTTCTTGAAATTCTGATCTGTCCAAGCAAAACTACGCCTACTTTGGTGAAGTCTTTTATTTTAATTTATTCGTCTCTTGGATGCATAGTACATAATTCAAATTTTTACCACGCTTCCTGACTGAATACTCCCATTTTGGTTGGAAAAATCAATGTCTCAATAACAAAACCCATAGATGCATAGATAGTTTAATATAGGTTCTAATGCGTAGGTTCTCTAAAGAACACTCAATAGAACATTTTAAACAGGAAAACAGGCCCAATGAATGCTTATTGTCATATGTTTAAGACACTTATTATATCTTCATTCAGTTCTCCGAAAAAATAAATATATCGATATCTGGATATTGTCCGATAACTTCCAAAATTAAATTTTTTCAGTTTAAAGTTCAGAATTTTATAAAACAGTCGGATTCGACTGTTTGTTCTTAGTATTACATAAGAAAGACCAGAAAACCAAGTTGATAAAAATTATGCCAAAAAATAAACAAATTGGACTATTTCCGTCGCATTGGCCCGAGCCCCTGAACAAAGAGTGTGCCTTTGAACACAAATCAACGGCATGGCCCCAAGAAACATTTCAACATTGTGAAAACTTACAAAAACTGAGAGGTTCTGAAATTTAATTTTCCCATAGGAACCACTAGTCAAAACATTTCACTAGGTCGGATCCAATCCAATGCAACGGAAAAGTTTTTTATTTCGATCTGATGAATTTTTTTGTTTGCACGATTTTTAATTAATATTTTGTATCTCTCTAAACTAATTTTATTTTTATAGTATGGCTGGTATTGGGGGCCCTTATCAAGTGAAGCCGCTGAAAAAGTATTATCCAATGAGCCCGATGGTAGTTTCATTGTACGTGACAGTTCCGATGATCATTATATATTTTCACTGAGCTTTAAGTTAAACAATTGTGTCCGACATGTTCGCATTGAACAAGATCAAGGTAACTTACTTACTAAGAAAATACTTACTTTCTATTGTATATAAGAAACTATGTAATTCATAAAATTCTAAATATCTTCCCAATCTTCTACCCTAGGCACTTTCTCATTTGGCTCGTATGCAAAATTTAAATCACAAACAATAACTGAGTTCATCGAAAAGGCCGTGGAACACTCTCGCAGTGGACGGTATGGAAAACATATCATAATGATATACATATATGATATATAAATATTTATTTTCTTAACATACAGTTATCTATTTTTTCTTCATCGTCGACCGGAGCATGGACCAATGCGTGTGCAATTAACGAATCCAGTTTCTAGATTTAAGCATGTACAAAGTTTACAGCATATGTGCAGGTGAGAGAAATACTAACTTATAAATCACAGCAAATCAAGTGGGGTTGACTAATGAATTTGGAAAGAGTCAGTATGACAAAATAAAATAATGATTGCTTGGTATCAGATGTTTTGTCCGTTTATATGTAATTTTGACTCTCAATATTGAAAGCTTGACTTCTATGGAAAAAAAAATTCAATAAGCGATTGAAATAGTAAGACTTTTCGAACCGAAATCATTGTAGAAAAACTAAACTAAACTTTTCAGAATGTCAATTTATCAGATGTTTTCATATTAATAACCGCTATAAAAACTGACATTTTAGTATGGTCTGGACTCAGTTCAGCTTAGCTTCATTTTTCAGCCGGTTAATTCTTTTAATTATATTGTGTGTGGAATCCCTTGAAATTTTTTACTTTATAACATTTCATTAACACACTCGTTATTTCTCGAAGCACATGAATAGTTTATGCTATGATATGTAAAGGTGCAGGACTCTCCTTCTTAAAGTACCAGTTATGCCACTGTTCAGCTTCTTAAAACAGTAGAGAGCTTCTTGAATGAATTACCAGATTAATGGATAGTAGAAAAGGATTTTGTAATTGGATCCAAAGGTGCACTACTACCAACATATATACAAAGCAACCAATCATGTATGAAGAGTAAATAAAAGATTTTATTTTTAGAGCAACTGCTATGTGATTCTTCAACTTCTTAAGACAGGCAACTCTAAACCTTCTTCTATGATAGAGGGATTCTTGAATGAATTAACAGATCTATAAATTTCCAGATGTATTGTAGAGGGTATCTTGGATGAATTAATATGATAAAAAGCTTTCTAGAATGCCTGAACAGATGTATGGTAGATCAATTAATAGATATATTATAAGGGGTTTTTTGGATGAATTCACAGATCTATGAGAGAGTGTTTGTTGAATGAATTAACAGATCTATTAGCGAAGGTTTCTTAGATGAATTAATAGATTTATGTATGATGAATTACCAGGCATTAAAGAGTAGTAGTAGAAGTATTGTTTGCATCGATGCATTCAGACAATCCGTAGTTAATAGTATTATAAAATTGCCATGAAGTTTGTAATGCACAGAAGGCGACAGTGGAGTATATATTTTCTTGATCAGTGCGACAAGTTGAGTTGATCTAGCCATGTCCGTCTGTCTGTCTGTATGTATGCAATTTATCCAGTATGTAGCTAGAGAGCTGAAATTTTGCACGGAGCCACTTTTTACCATACGCAGCACATTTGTCGGAATCAGCCAAATCGGATCACTAGAGGGAGCATCTCCCATACAAACTCCACATCCAAATTCATGTTTTATCAGATTTTTTTTTTTTTTTTTGCCTATCAATTTCTATTCCATATTTACCAACGTTATAAATTTCAAGACCCTCGGATTACTAGATAGAAGGGATACCTTGCATACAAATCCAGATTCAAATTCATCTTATTAGAAAAACTTTTTTGTTTTCTATGTTATCGAATTTGGATACTATACCCACATTCATCAAACATATAAATTTCATAGGATTACTGGATCACATAGCTCTATACAAATACTGCGGTCACAATGTTGAAACGTAGTATGTATACTGCGTACCCTACACATAAGTTAAATCAATATTAAAATATTCAAGTGTGCACAATCCCATGATCGTAGGCAAAAACGTTTTAAAGCGGATGCGTAACATCTTTGGCATAGTCGAAGATACCATTCTTTACGATTTTAAATTCAGAATGTCAATGTTTGAAATTTTTACGACATTTCAATTATTTGATTTTGTTTTTAAAAACTTAAATATCTCAACTTCTCTTCTTTAGATTTGTAATATTGAAAGCTGTAATACGAAAGGATCTAATACAGACGTTACCGTTGCCCCGAAGGCTTTTAGATTATCTAAACTATAAGCATTGCTACTCTGAACAAGTTGAAAGCGATAGTTCGCACTCGCAAGTAAGTAAAGTAACCAAAATACACACATACATATATATATATTATATTTTATGAGAAGCTTTACGGTCTCGAAACAATAAATACATTTTTGCCTTCACTCAGATCTTTTATATGGATGCAATAAATCTACGGTAAATTATATTCAATCATTTTCAATGGATTTTGTCCTAAATTGAACAATGATGAACAATCATGAATGAATTAACCATGTCCAAGTTCTGTGTGGAGGTTTTGTTCTTAAGATGAAGGATAGACATACTTCAAACATAAATCCATTCAAACGAAGCACTTCCTCTTTCCCATTCAGAAAGCATTTGAACCTTCTCCGTTCCGTTATTAGGCTAAGTGAGTGAGGTTTCATAATTTTTCTTGCAAAATCTACAATTAGAGTTTGTCGGACCTCCAATGATGTTAGATCTAACTTAGTTTCCCAGCAGGTTTCAGTTCCATCATTCTACTTACTTACTAATTTATGAATTGTTTTGGAATTAAAATGTCAAATCAAAAAGATAAAAACCAGTGTTTTTCCAAAATTTACTTCTTTGGGTAGCATTTCTTCAATGGTGTTAGGTGATCTGGAGTAACTACAGCTGGATTCACGTCCATCATTTATATGTACTGCTCTTTCTCCTATCCTAGCACAGTCGTGTCATCAGCATTTTATTTCATTATTACAATAGGTGTACAAGTTTAAAATGTTGTTTTTATACTCTGCACGCAGTGCATAGTATTATAGGTTTGTCTTGAAGTTTGTAACACAGAGAAGGGGACATCAGAGACCCCATTAAGTATATACAGCTGCGTTCAAAAAAAAATAGTGGTGACTTTTGTTGATACAGACATTTTAATTTTATAACGAAACGAAATTATTTTAATTCAGTCTTTCTTTGCAAAAAGTTTGTTACCTCAATTGTGTGCTTTTTCTCATTTTGACTTTTTTTCTTAAAACGAGTAAAACAACAAAATTAATAACTTTTTGACCATGCCATGACCTCAACTCCATTAGGGCGAAATCATTTTTTGCAGTCTTACTTGTGTGTTTGGGGTTCGTTATCCTGTTGAAAAATCCATTTAAGGAGTAGATTACATTCCGCGTATGGCTTCATTACTTGATCTAATATGTCTACATAGATTCGTAGGTCTATAATTCCTATTATTAGGTGTATAGGACCAACTCCGCTGTACGAAAAACAACGCCAAACCATAACTTCAGCACCACCATGTTTCACAGTCTTAATGGTATACTGGGGTTTATATTCTGAATTTGGTGGACGTCTAACATATTGCCTCGACCCCACTCCACCAAACAGGACGATTTTACTTTCATCAGTCCATAATATATTTCACCATTTTTCTGCTGGCCATTCGACGTGAGTTTTGGCAAACTGTAAGTGATACTCTTTATGTTTTTTTTGTCAGCAATGGTACTTTCCGCGGACTTCTTGCATTTAATTTGTTCTCCAATAAGCGTCTACGAATGGTCACTGTACTTATGGAAAGACTCAGCTCTTGTTGGATTTTATTAGAGGACGCTTAAGGATTTTTCTTGCAGTAGCGGACTATGCAACGATCGTCCAATGCCGATGTTTTATGCTTTTGGCCTCGGTTTTTAAGAGCATCCCATCAGCGATTTAATATCCTTATAAATTTTGCCTTGTTTTCTTAAGTTTTTAATTATTTGACGCTCTTCTTCGGTGCAATGATTGGTTTGCTCGTCCCACTATACAAATATATGCGCAAGAATTAAATGAAAGTAATGTTTAAAAATATTCACAATTGCTTTATGATATTTACTTTTCAATTTCTTTGGGCAACTTTTATGAAAATACCCTTCAATGTGAGGTCTTGGCTGGCACTCCTATTTTTATGAACAGCCCATATTTCAGTAAAACTCCCAAATACCAGAATAACATAGCAAAAATATTTGCAATCACAACGCAATTTGCTTATAAATTCGGTAAAAAAAATTTCGGACTGCTGATAATTGAGGGAGGATGCACAAGCCATGGTGGTGATGTTCCAGTAGGTATTTTTGTTATAAAAATAAAAGGGCAAAGTGCGCCAATGATGTAATATTTAGATAAAAAGTCACATTTGAAACTTTTGTACACTTGGTGTGTTGTACAACAATATCTTACGACTTTTTCAAAAACAACACAATTTTTTTTTTTTCCAAAAATTATCTTTTTATTCAAAATAGTCTCCTTGCGCATCGATACAACGTCGATGCCTTTTGTATAGTCTCAATATCGGCGTAGTGCTTTCCTTTTAGTTCCAAATGTTGTTGCCTGAAAAGTTGGAAGTCGCAAGGTGTCAAATCAGGAGAATACGGTAAGTGGTTGATGGTTAAAATGTGATTTTTGGTCAAAAAATCAATGATAAGTGTCGAACTATGAGCCGATTTTTGGTCATCACTCAATTTATGTGAAACAAAGCGAGCACAAACCTTCCAGTGTCCTAATTTTTCGTTCAAATTGCGATGAAGTAAAACTCTTGAAGTGTTTAATTCCATTGCCATGTAACGCAACGAAGATTTTGGCTCTTTTTTTTTTTATAAATTTACGCACAATTTTAATGTTACTTGGTGTAAACGCGGAATTTTTCTGACCGGGATGTTCAACGTCCTTGATGTCCTTAAGACCTTCTTTGTTTAAATCAAAACTTAGTATTCGCTTTTTGTTCGAAGTTCATTTTTCGACCGATGCCATAAACACACTGTCACTTATAAAGCAATAACTCGGCTTCTAATTGTCCGATGGTCATGAAATTTTGACAGAACGTAAGTGACTCGTACTCCCGTCAAAAGATAGCATCACTATAAATAGAGAATTTTAAAGAGTCTCGTTAACTGCAACAGACTTTGTATCTATCTATAAAGTAAGGGATCAGATACAGATACTTTTTGTTTGTATTGTGTTGTGACTTCTGACTCTTTTAACTAATAAATGAGATATGTATGTATGTATGTATGTATGTATGTATGTATGTATAAGTATGAGTTTACTTACTACTATTCCATACTCTTCACTCTCACATACTCATGTTGTTTTTCACTCTCTTTTTCAGATATCTGGAGACGGATCCATATAGGTTTTTTCTTTTTTATTCTATATTTGATTGATTTTATACATTTGGCAATGTAAACAAAAAGATGAAAAAAATTCAGCGCAAATTCCAAATTAATAAAATTTATAATATCATTAATTAACGACAGCAATAACAAAAGGAACAATAACGACAACATTTTCATTAATTACATATATAAAGAATAACAACAACAATAAGAATCAATAAGAATAAGAATAACAACAAGAACAGGAAGAACAAGAAAACATATTAAGAGAACATGTAGAAACAGGTGAAGAGGTGAAGGAGAACTGGTAGAAGAAGAGGAAAGGGAAAAGTATTTTAAGAAGAAGGATGTGGAGAATGAGAAAAAATACCATTAATTAAGTAGAGGACAATTAACAATTACAATAAATGAATTGTCGGTGAACAGAGAATAACAAAAAAAAAATAAAAATATGACAAGAAAATGAGAAGAGGAGGAGGAGGAGGAGAAAAAGTTAAACAAATCTTACAGACACAGTAGTAGTTGAGGATTATGATGGTGAATGGAAGAGATGGAAATTTAAAGGTAATAAAGTGAAGTAAGAACACGATGAACGAAGGCTGGAAGGAAGTATGTGGCGGACTACTGACAATTAACACAGGATAAGGAAGACGATATAGAATGATAATGGTGATGATGTTGATGAAGATGATGATGATGATAAATGCATAGTTAACTCTGTTCATCAAAATGTTTTTTATACTCGGTGCTATACTAAATAAATATAAATATATATATATAACGAAAACAAAAGAAAACAAAAAACCTATTTAAAATTATTATTATTATATATTATTAATTATATAAATATTAATTAGTCAAGTAAATATTATTATTATTATTATTGTAATAACAAAACAAACAAAAGGATCAAAAGATCAAAACACCAACCACATGTACATATGAGTATTAAAACAAAAACAACAAAACAAAACATTTTATAACCAAAAAGAAAACAAAACAAAAACTTAAAAAATTCGAAATGATGGAGAAGAAGAAAAAAAATGCAGAAAAATTTGAGTAGATTTTGAGAACAAACAAGAAACAGAAAATTAAATGAATAAAATCATTATGCTTGCCTATGCGAGCTTATCAAGGAGCTTTCGGCTTGACTTGGCTTGGCCTGGCCTGGTTAAAATAGTCACCATCTCCACCAATCATCATTGGATCATTGGACCCGTCCAAGTCAAATCCAAGTCCTTGATAAGCAGCAGATTGATTGATGACTGTCTGTTGTCTCAGTGAGATTTTGAGATTGATGACAACAAAACAAACAAAATTACATTAAAAAATGAAAATTTTCTATTAAAATTCAGAAAAAAAAATTTTTAAAAAAAAATACAAATAATAATAATATGATGAGGATAATGAAACAAGAATCAAAAAATTAAACTTTGGCCTGACCAAAGCTTACGCACACTTTACATAATAAGATGATGGATTCATTTTACAAAATACTACAAATAAATTAACAATTAAATTGCAGAATATGGAAATAGATGATAATGTCACTGATTATGATGATGATCGATCTTTGTCATATATACAAAGTGTGATGCAATCCAAAAGGATGCGAATACAATTTTAATCAAACTGCCTCTTGAATTCTAGAAATTAGTTCAGGAGAGGAAAACACAACCGGTGTCTGGGAGTTGGGTATCATGTGTGTATGTCTTCAGTCAATTGATGGGGAGAGAGAGAGATAACATCAAATGATGAGCTGCGAAAAAAGTAGAAGAATAATGCCAATATTGTGTTGTTGAGTAATAAACGACCACAAATCTCAGATACTTTTGGGTCGTCAACACCTAGTACAATAGATTCAAAGAGTCGTCAAAATAAATTCAATTCAAAGTATATGCCCGATAACTGAGTGAGTGACACAACTGGCTGCCACATGTCCATGTTTTAATCATTGTTCAATACTCTTGATCTCGTGCAGTCTAGGAAAAAGGGTGGATAGATATTTTTATAGATAAAAAGGCAACCAATGCGTACAACAATTTAAATCAAAATGGGACCCGCTGTGACCCCACTGACACAGACGGACAGATTCTGATTCCAATTACCGACCACCGCCACAATGTAGTATAAAGGGGTGTTCAAAATTTTTATTTCCCTGGGCGAAGACATGGTGAGTTGGGTAAGCAAAAAAAAAAAAATGGAACATTGTTGCCTTGGGCCACGGATTGAACAGCCCTGATATAAAACTGATAATACACTAAAATTGTTGTGAAGTGTGTTTTCTACTGAAAGTATATAAAGTATATAACAAAAAAATAATAATAATAAACAAATTTTATAAAAAGAAAATAATAAAAATAATAAATTATATGAGAAGAAAATTAAAAGTATAAAATACAATCCAAAATATCAATAAATAATTGAAAAATATAAAGCAATAATATAAATTAAGTAAATGAAATAAATAAAAATAAATCAAAATTTAAACAAACAAAAAAAAAAAAAACAAAGAAAAAAAATTCATAATAATAAAAAAGAAGACAAAATCCAAAATTCAATCAAAATATAAAATTATTTAAATTATTTATTAAAAATAACAAATTATTAAAAAAAAAAAAAAAAAAAAAAACTCAAGGACCCGTGAGTGATGACTTTCTGACTTATGGCCGAGCCAATGTTAGTGTGTCATTGAACCCTGGACATGGAAGGTCTTGAGGACAAAATCATTTGCTTTGGTTTGGTTTCGGGGAAAGAATCTTCTTGAGTATAAACAATAAATAAATTGATAAAAGTCAAACACAAAAAACATAAAGCAATAAAAATATTATTTACAAAAAATAAAAAAACAAAAAAAAAATATTGGATTGGTAAAATATTATATAATATTATTTAAAAAGATATGCAATGACTTCTTTGCCAATCCAAAAATAAATTAAATGAAATCAAATCGAATCAAATTGAATGAAAATGAAATAAAATACAGAAAAAGAAAAACCAAAATATATAAATTAAATTTATAAAAAATAAATTCTATAATGTATGATTTTTAAAATAAATTTTTTTTTTTATATACATATTAATATATATAATAAAAAATAATTAAATTATTTATTTAGTTGTGCATTTTAATGAATTAAAAATTACGCTTTACACATACAACAACAAATTAATGAAATAATTTATTAAAATAATAATAATTAATTAAATTAGAAATTGTTGTGATGATAATTGTTTTATTTGTTATTATTTTTTTAATATAATTTTTAAATTACTTTTAATTACATTTTAAATTAAATTAATAAATTTTTTTTCTTTATTTTAATATTTTTTTTTTTTTATTGTTTTAATCATATTATACCGGTATTTATGCTCAAAGTATATATAAAAAAATGCAGCAATAAAAAAAGTGTGAAAACATAATTAAAAATGTAAAATTATTTGTCTATGACAAAATTTAAAAAACCCTACAAAATAAAAGAAAAATTAAAAAAAAGAGAAAAAAATGGGTTGCCACAAAAGTGCAATAAAAAAAAATAAAAGAAGTAACAAAACAAAAAAGTAAATAAAAAAAAATAAATTTTTAAAAACAAAAAATAAATAAAAAATACTTTAATTAAAAAAAAAAAAAAGAAAAGAAAAACCAGAATAAACATTAAATGTATTTAAATTGAATTTTCAGAAATACCGCAAACTAATCAGAATCAGAATCCTATCTGAATTAATCAGACATGCACAATTTAATAACTTTTGATCCCCGATTGGATCAAGTTGGATGCACAGGGAGTTGAACACGCACACTGTGTCTGGACCCATATCATTACCATGCGATTTTTGTGGCCTAAGTGAGCTGATCTTGGTACCCTCTGCCGATCATACTCAACCTTATCCTGGATGAAGCTTTAAAATGGTTCTGATTCTATTAGTAAGAAGTGAGTTGTTTCAGATTATGTATTTTAGTTCGTTGCCAGAATGTATACTCTTGGAGAAATGGATTTGTTTGTCTACCAAATTGTATGGAATCTTATGAGCATAACGAATGTTTCCGGTAAGTACTGCTATCGATAACTTATCATTTCGCCAAGTGCGAGTTTTTTTCTTAATTATTTTAAAAATAATGTCTCGTGGACCAATATGATGCAGCCTCATTGGTCTTAAACATACGAGGCCTCACAAATAGGTGCAGGCCTTTATCATGCTGTTATTGCTACTCTGGCTAAGACATTCTTTAATGGCCGAAAGGGTTTTAGTCAGTCCGAAGGCACGAGAACCTCGGTATTTGATGGGAAATTATCATCATTATGTATAAAAGTTAGGCTATTATAGACAGCTGGAAATCCTAAGCTGCTTACACTGTAATGGACGCTTCTTCACTGATGGCTGACAGAACTGGACTTCCTCTTTACGACTCAAGACTTGCAGACTAATGCCAAAGTTGTATACTTAGAGTGAAAATGATGTTTCTTTTGATTTTTCCATCTACTGCTCAATGGGGACTTGAGTTGGGTGTGGTGAAGAGCTTAAACGATATGGTCGTTGTAATGATATAATCTTGGAGTATGACAATCCACAATCCTTCGGTGTTTAAGCTGTTTGGATCAGGCATACTGGAGATATCCTCCCTGATTGTCACAGAAAAAATTTTTTAATAAAGCAAAACACGAAAAATATCAGGAAGACTTAGACGCATAACGCGTCAGCTTCAATAGACTTAAGAAGGTCTAAAGGAAGGCAAAACGAAACTAATTGGCTGTATTCTGCCAGAAGAAGTATCCGGACTTTGACAAGTGCTAGCTAAAGATCTAGTCAAACCGTGCATACCACAACTCTACTGTGATGCTGATACAGAGAAAATGTGAAAAGCATTGCGACGCATCTTGACTGCATTCTGCAAAGATATTACTAACACCACAGAAGCATGCGGACTTCGATGGGTGGAATGTAAAAGTTCAGTCAATTCTACTCTGATGCTGACACAGAGAGTGAAAGTATTACTTCCAACACCAGTGGAGAAACTTGGGATTAAACAGAAGATGAATCAGGTACGATAATATACTCTGTGGCTTTTAGTCATTCAAGACTTACAAATCTCCTGGACCGGATAGTACAAAACAAGTCAAGTTGCATTCACAATAGAATCTTGTGATGTGGTTGGAAAAGATCTTTAAGGACTGTCGTTTTAAAGAAAACAACAGGAAATTTAGAGGGAGATATTGTATTGAGCCCCAGCCTCATTCACAGAACATATTTAAAATAAAACTTCATTTCATTTCAATTCAATTCATGGTTAAAATAACGGCACACATTTTTATTAATACATGATTATTAATCCATATAAAATAATTTATTCGATTTTATAGATTTTTTATCTACAATATATATTTTTTATTTTTTAGTAGTAGTAACAACAAATTTTTTCTTTCAACAAATACACAATTAAAATTTATAGAACGTACACAAAAAAGCTAATGTGCGTTCAATTGTTTGATTTATGGTAAAAATTGGTAAATAGAAAAATAATGTTTATGCATATCATTTCAGAGTTATATAATTGACAATTTTTACGTAAAAGACTTTAATTAATTAATATATTAATAACAATAACTAATATTATATGTATTATTACAAAAACAAAACACAAAAAAAAAAAATATATATATATAGAAAAGGAATAAATATCTAAAAAAATTTTGGCAAAAGGCACAATTGTGATCTGTTCTGTAGCATCATCATTCATCATTATAGCATTCTCGATTATCAATTCTCAATTCATGATTCATCGTTTATGCATAATTTCTGAATGTATTAAAAAGACTATAAAGGACTCGCAGTGTTGATTTTAAATCCATATTGACAATATCCTCGGGACGTGCCTTTGGCTTTGGCAAGCCAACATCTTGCATTAGATCAAAAGCAAAGGCTACATTATTAACCATCTGATCGGCATCTTGTGGTGTTAAATGGAATTCATGCAATGGCACAAAGAAACCGCCAAGTAAACCCATTAGCAAGCACAAATAGACGCCATCACGGAAGTCGCTACCCAAATCGGTTATTTCAAAATTCAATTTCGATAGATGCTTATTGACAAATGTTATAAGGGATTTCTTGACAACAGCCAATTTATCCGGTGCACAATCGATCAATGTATCGAATGCATCCTTTTCGCAACGCATACCCAAATCATCATATTCCGATGTAATTTGTTCTTGAAATTTCCTATAAAATAAATAACAATAAAGCATCAATCAATGATGAATACTAAAAATATACAACAGTTTTATAATGAGACAGACTTACTGTGCATTGAGGACGCCACCATTCTTTTCGGCTATAACCACTGTAACGAAGACATTTTCGGGCAATCGTATGGGGGCACGATAATGGCGGACAAGCGCAACAAGCAAATGCAATATGGCAACAATATTCTTTGAATGGACACTAGCCACAGACCATTTTGGTATCTTTTGATGGAAGCCAAGTGTCTGTATATAAATATTTAAAAAAAAAAACATTATTATTATTATTATAAGTGTAAACATTTTAATATTTTGTGGGTTAAAAAAATGGCATTTGCTATTAACTAACTAACCTGATCTAAACACAATCTCTACTCATCAACAATTAAGAAATGAAGATGTATCTAGAGTCGGGGGCTCTTTATATTTCCCTATCCTAACTGAACCACCATCCTGAGCTTATAACAAAGTATGTGAGCTTGTGTTTAAGAGAGTTGAAGCCTTCCAGCTTGCATGACTTCCCACCACCAATAGACAGACAATGCCAAAAAGGATACAGTGTACTAAGCCTGTTTTATACTTTTCTAATCAAACGTTGACTTAGCTTTGGTTATATTTACCGCATCTCGCAATCCATAACGCTGATCCATCTTTGATTAACGAGTCGAGTTAGTTAGCGTATTTCTCAGTAGTCTTGGTTACTACTACTGTCATGCAGTCGCCGACTCCAATAATGACGTGAACCACGAATCTGTTTCAATGCAAGACGAAGTTGTCACTTAATTCAAATTCAGTTTGAATGAGGTCAACTGAGAGTCATCAACAATATCCTTCTGTCTGTTCAAAAGCCAGTTGCTTAGGGTATTTTGTATTACAGTTGTTTGGATTAATGAAAATGATTTGACTTAAATAATGCATTCTCAACTGCTCTCAGACTTATAATGATTACTTTTAAGTATCAATTTTTAAAAAGGCTACATCCTATTCGTAACTTCTATGGATATTTCTAGGTGGCAACAATGTCCATATGTGAAAGTAGCTCATTGTGCTGGCTAACCGATACCTGTATATATAATTTTGCTTCGTAGAGGAGATGGTCTATATTAGCCATTTAGAAGCAACCAGTCACTGTACTTGGGAAACTGTTTTTAATTAGACGGTGAGAGTGTAACTGAGAAAAGGAGTCCAATACAGGATGATATATTCAATTCCTTTGTATGTTATAATTAAAGTCTCTTTTTTTACCAGGATGCTCCTTCTAGGACCTTGAATAATTTCTCTTCGTTTTATACAGTTGAGAGTATTATTTGCATGAATGGATAACTTCAGCAAGCTATTAAATGTCACATCAAGAACTTTCGGCTGGGAAACTTTAAGCCCTCAAAACCAGTTCAATAAAAATTTCCTTTGAGCAGGATATGAACATGGAAAATGTTGCTTGAAAGCATAAGGTTGCAGCTACATAAGAAGCCCGCAAACATTGCTTACGCAAACACCCGACTAAGAAATGGTTGTCTGTATAAGTTACCAATTTTATGCGTGGAGTTGTTTAAAATGCATAAGGAGGAGTACACAAAATTTGCGATTTCTAAATCAAGATTTAATACCCCTAAACTCAATAAATGATTTTCTACTATGACATATGCTTATGCAATGATGATAATTTTACTTACATGATTTATAGCTTTTAAAACAATATTAAGTTTTTCACGTTGTCCTTCTTCGGATTGTGTAACTTCAAGTACATCAAGTTTTTTGCCAGATAATTTCTCTAGTAGTTTATGCAACACTTGACCATCGTACATATCTTCATCAAGTTGTTGTACAATAATTCGTTGTTCAGCCAATTCATCATTAATCCAATCGATAAGTATTCGTTGCAATTTAATGACTTCAGGATCATTTATCGATTGTGGATCTATGACAGCGCGCTGTTCATGTTCACCTAAACAAAACCGAATTGTAAAATATAATGAAATGACAAACAAAATACACATGTTAATGATGTAAATGAAGACTTACGCAAGGCATAATCCTCTGGTGGTATATCATATTGATTTGGGGATCCAGGTGAATCAATGGCATATTTGCCTTCTTCTTGTATCTTTTTTACTGTAAAAGAAAAATAATAAATTGAAATAACAAAGTCAAAGTGACGTCATCCTAAAGCAATTTCCGGCCATTTCGTATCCTGTCCCACACAATAATTATGTACATATATGTATGAAGGTAAATATATAAATCATTATAGATACACACACATACATGTTGTTCTACGAAATTTAATTGAGCAACAATATTAATGACGCAATATTTTATATTAGGCAGCAACCCATCGAGGTCTCTCATATGAACTTAGATGGATTAAATGGTTTCCCCTCTATCAGTCAGCATCTGTTCATTTTGACCCAATCAAAAGCAAGTTAATGATTCATTTAATGCATACAATTGATACTCAAATAGTTTTTGAGGTATGGAAATTCATTATTAAGCATTATTAATACAATATTTGTTGTTTAAATTGCATTTCAATACATTTATTTTGTTTAAAGTTTCTCACCTTCTCTCGTGCCGCGTTTACGACCCAAAGTACTGAATTTATCCCAAAAACTATCTTCTTTTTCACCCTTTTTAATTGTTGTTGGTGTATGCGGAGATTTCGGACGATTTATTGTTGCCATTATTATTTAATTTGTTTATAAAACACAAATGCAAACAAAATTTCACTAACAAATAACAAAAAAAAAAAAAGCACAATAGAAATTCTTGAATGTGCCAATGCAGTGTTGTAAAATATAAAATGATAAGGAATATTTGCAGCACTAGTTGCAGTTCATCGTGTCGAGAACAATCATCTGACTTAATTTATCGTTTATGGCAGCCAAATAAAATAAATTGCATGTGAATTAGGAAATTGATACGCTTCAAAAGAAAATAAATAAACAATAAAATGAGAACAAAATGAATCAATCAATCAATCGACAAAATAAAGACATGTTATCGTTTTAATAATCGATAACTTAAAAAAAACATCTGTTTTTAGTTTTTATCGTTTAGCCATAACAAAATAAATTGTGTGTTTGAAATAATCAAGCAGCACAACAATTTGTGTGCCGCAAGAGGCTTGAACAGACAGAAGCAGGAACTGAAGGGGAGGAAGAGGTCAACGGTAGCAATAACGATTTAATAAATTTGTAAGTACGACTAATATTATTGTTATAAATAAAACAATTCATAACTTTAAGGTCAAACTACATAAACCAAACAAAAAACAACAGAACGAAACGAGAAATAAAGAGTCTACACGCAAATAGAACAGGTTTGTTTTTTGGTTAGACGAAAGACAGAAGAAAGGAAAATAATTGAGGAGGCGGGGTTAAATCCATGAGAACGTGCGGCTGTTTATATCACGTACATGAGTATTTACAGTCCGCATCATTAGAATAGCATCACAAAACAAAACAAAGCAAAACAAAAACTTTTATTTATTATTTTCTATGTATGAAATTTACACAAAACTTTTATTTTGGCTTAATTTATATATATATATTTTGAATTGAATTGAACATTGTTTAGAAGTGTGTTGAATTCTCCTTTTGCACCAATGCTTCATAGATCACATTTTTAATTGATTCAGTGTCGATTTGGCTATATAATTCAGTGAAGTAAAATTTTAAATTAAATTAGTTTGATGGCATGCATATATAATCTGATATGGGTGAATATTGATGGCTAATCTAATAGAATTTTCTGGTTATTCCAATCCAAAAAGATTCTTGAATGTTGTGCGTAGGGACCAGTCCAAAAGATGAAGTTAATAATCCAAACAGTGTGAATTGTTGTATTTTCATATTGATAGTTCAAATTATAAAAATTGCCACTTACAAGTGGCAATGTATTAGATCGCTCCTTACTCTATGATAAACCCTCCCAGTTTTGTAGAATAGCCCAAGTGATGGTTAGACTTATTTACTGCGATGTCAGTATAGTTCAGGACACATAAGCATGGCAAAAACTAAGGGGTTGCGATCGAGGAATCATAAGAAGTGTAAGCTTTTCCTATATTTTTAACATTTATAATATGGGTTGAACCTTTTTTTTCTTTATATTGGGCTATTGAGTCGCACTAGTTCCTCTCAAAATAAAACATCGGTCGCCATCATTACACAAAAATTTTTATTTGGGCTTTTCTGCCTTTGTTAATGGCTTTCATAGAACCATTTTATTTTATGTTTACATCAAAATTATTCAAATATTTTGTTTAACTTGTAATTTCATATAGAAAATTTATATAAAAGTACATATCGCTCATCTATTTAAAGATTGTCATAATTCAAAAAACAAGTTTTTGAGTTAATGCTGCAGAAATAGTCATTATATGATGATTTATATTGTGTATTTCATGTTAATAGCTTACATACTCTCCGCTAGAGAAAGGATTATTTTTCTATAATTAGTCAATTTGTGAGTAAATTGAAAACTTTAAATGCGATTTTCTCGAAATGTTGCTTTTGAGTTATGACAGTCTTGATGTAAATGAGCGATATATTTTTTTAATGAAGTGGAATTATTCAAGTTACCTGGACTATACATGTGTGTGTAGTATTATCTATAGATCATTATAAGTAACTAACTATCTAACTTATCTATTGTTTGAGGTATTAAGTGTTTTGAATTCTTGCATTGTAATGTTATATTGATGATGAAATAACAAAATATTTTTCTTTCTAATTGTAGATAAAGGGAAAAACATATTGGATCCATTGAACGAACAACTTTAAGAAGAAGTGGGAGTGTGAATCTATTGGAATTCCATTGAAATCATTAGTATAAACATGGCTGTAAATATTAAGGCTCTACTCGGCATATTATTTGTATTTATCGGTTGCTGTAGTAATGTTGTGTTTTTAGAGTTGATCATAAAAATAGATCCCGGTGCTGGTAATCTAATAACATTTTCACAGTTCCTGTTTATAGCATTGGAAGGCCTCATCTTTACCTCGAAATTCTTTACGGTCCGTCCAAATATTGCCCTAAAGGATTATGGCGTTCTGGTGGCACTTTTCTTTGCCACTAACGTATGTAATAATTATGCTTTCAACTTTAATATACCGATGCCACTGCATATGATCTTTCGTTCGGGTTCATTGCTAGCCAATATGATAATGGGTATTATTATTTTGAAGAAACAATATAATCTAAGACAATACACTTCCGTAGCTATGATAAGTGCTGGCATTGTGATTTGTACATTGGTTTCAAGCGGTGACGTCAAAGATAATACGCATCCATCGCTTGCGGCATCAAGTTCATTCTCTGATTTCTTTTGGTGGTCAGTTGGCATTACTCTACTATCGCTGGCTCTACTTGTTTCCGCCTATATGGGTATTTATCAAGAGATCATCTATAAAAAATATGGCAAACATCCTCAGGAAGCGCTCTTCTATACGCATATTTTACCATTGCCCGGCTTTCTCTTTATGTATCAAAATATTTTACAGCATTTAAGCATTGCCTTTAGCTCAGATCCAATAGAATTGCCAGCACTTGTTTCTACATTTGGTTTGGACTGGATACAAATACCTGCGATTGTCTTCTATCTTCTATGTAATATGGTAACGCAATATGTTTGCATTAGTGCTGTGTATTTATTGACCACAGAATGTGCCTCATTGACGGTTACGTTGATTGTGACATTACGAAAATTTGTGTCACTATTATTCTCAATCATATACTTCAGGAATCCATTTACCATAAATCATTGGATCGGTACCATGCTTGTATTTGTCGGTACTATACTCTTTGCAAATGTTATATCACAAGTGATGGCAGCTTTGGAGCAACGTCAAAAATCCTTAAAGGAGAATCAGAAACTGCAACAAAAACAAAACTCCTCAAGCAAACAAAAGAAAATCAATTAAAGAAGAACAGAACAGAATAGAACAGAAAGAAACAAAGAAAGCTTTATTATATGGCCTGGCAACATTATACGATATTTAATCTATTCTCTTCCATATATCTAT
Organism: Amiota albilabris; assembly: GCA_037040105.1. Taxonomy (NCBI): domain Eukaryota; kingdom Metazoa; phylum Arthropoda; class Insecta; order Diptera; family Drosophilidae; genus Amiota; species Amiota albilabris. The sequence continues at coordinate 29,908 of JBANCV010000344.1, forward strand.
TCTATTCTATATAATTTTTCCTTTCTTACGTTCTTTTATTTGTGTAGTTTATTGTAAAATTATTATTATTATTATTTTTTTTAAATCTATACTATTCTATCAATGATGTTGGTTTAGTTGTGATCAAAGTGACTAATTTTGAATTTTTGTGTAGGAAACATATGATTTTAGAAAATTTAATATACATACATATGTGGGGGTCATTATGTCAATTATGGCTTTTATTTCTGGATCAAGTTTATAGACCTAATCTGACCTGAGCATATTCTCTTATTATATTCTCTTCTTTTTTATATATATGTATATGTATATATATTTTGTACATATGGTTCTGAATGTACTGATTACAAATCAAAATTATTATATTCTTAGATATGTTTTTTTTTTTGTTTTGTTTATTTTTTGTAGTTTTTTATTGATACATTTTTATATTGATATGGATAAAAATTATGTAAATAATATTTAACAATTTTAATTTAATAATACATATTGTAATATTGTTCAATTCTCTGAACATTGTTCATTTATTGCTGTTAGAGATATTCTTCACGAACAAACAAACAAATTTGTTGAATATTTTTTATAACAAATTACAAGAAAAAAAAAAAAAAAATTAAATAAATAATTAAAGTCAAAACACAAAAAGGTTACAAAAGTAAATATACTATTGTATTTATCAATTTTGTTCATATATCGATAAAGATATGTTTGCCCTACATATGGATTGGTAGACCGTTTCTTCTATAACAAATAACGCCCAATGGGAAGCAAAATACATCAAAGAAAATTAAGAATGATTTACCAGAATCATCAGAATTAGTCAGGTGAAATATGTGAATTGTCGGAATTACAGTGAAACATAATCAGAAAAATTAACAATGATTTACCAGAATAAACTGCGTGGGTGTAATTCTTAGTAAAAGTGCCTGAGTTACATGTAACTTGATACCTTGAATAGAAGTATTCAGAAAGCCGTTGGTTAAAGTTTTTATAAACCATATTCTCTGAAAACTTTCATCTTCTTTTAAAAAGAAGCAACCCGCAATGGTCCATCGAAAAGGTGTCATCTTCAATATTAACAAGACAAAAGCGTACAATTAATATATTAAACATTTGGTTGTTCTACAATGTTTTTAATTAACTACGGACGCCTCCACAAAAATCTGACCAAATCCCATAGATCACTTATGGCATTTACTTGTTCAATTACGAACTAACTGATTATGAATATCTTAAGATAAAAGTCGCCTCATGTTTGGTGTTAGGTTACCATGTGATCGTGGGAGCGGATGATGGTCATTCGAGCCGAATGGTCATTTGTGGCAGATGTTGACTTATGTTATACAATAAATCGGAAAGACAAAGTTTCTTAATAAAAATTCCATTTAGTCTGATTAATGAATATGGGATATAGTATATCCTCATCAAATTTCTAATAATATACTATCGAAAACATTATTTAATTCCAATTATGGGCACCTATTATAAATCATATACTCAGTGGTAGACTTAAATATGTGATTAATAGACTATTGGAACCTGGAAGTTTTGATTTTTATTATTCGAAATCCTATAGATAGTGTGAATATATGGTATTGTGATATTTGCGACTCATAGAAGCATTCAATAGAGATCTCTAGTAGATATAGAAAAGATCAGCGCAAAGACACCAGCTATGTCTATTCACTTCTATACAAAACTAATCTGGCAGAAGTCAGTTGAAGTTTGGAACACGGACTTCTTATGGCATACGCCGTTATTATGTTTAAGTTGAAGTTCTCCAAATACTAGAAGAAATAACCCCATGCAAAAAACAATACTTTTTGTATTCTATATCTATTGACTACTCTGCAAACAAATCAATGTCAAGGTATTTACATATCTAAGGTCTAGTCCATACATCCCTCCCGGACGGATCCTATGAAAATTAGTCATTTAGCTATCAAAAATTTGTGGAAACACATCTTATTAGTTATTTCTGATATTCAGATAATGCATCGGAACCAGAGAACCCCTGTTACTGGAAGATGAAGTCCCCATACCTATTGCTGTTACACCATACTATGTACTTATAACAAAATAATATTACTTGGAAATGCAAAATTGTCATTTATTGCATATAATTTTTATTTCTTACATTATAGTACTTATGCATATAGCTTATACTTAGTCTTTCTTGTTGAAGATCTTGGTATCGTTTATGGATAGATAGACTCGCTATCGAATTTTGTCTAATTAAATTAGATTCGAGTTATCAAATATCGAGTTTAACACATAGTAAGAAACTATTGCAATATTTTAAAAAATGTATGCGTTATAAAATTTGAATAAATAACAAATTTTCCTAGAAGGATTTATCCATTGGAAATTTTTCAATAAAAATGTAATATCTTGTCTCAATAATAAATATGATAAGTCCGAAATACATATTTAAATATTCCATAGAAAATAAATAATGCATTAATTAAAACAAATTTCTTTTACAATATTTTTTCATTGAATAGAAAATAATAAATAACGTAATATGTTTCAAGAAGTCGAATAAAATATTTTCAAAATATTTTTAGAGCAAATTCATTTTTCCCTATTCCATTAGAAGAAACAAATTTGTTTATAATTACAAATTCAAATTATTCAAGTCTTCATCATACACTTCACATTATGGGAAGGGGCACTAGCCCAACAATTCAATTCGTCCATTCCTCCATAGTTATGTCTATGTTGAAACGAACACTTAATTTTTAAGTGAGCATTTCCAAAACTATACTTAGTTCATTGCATAAACAATAGGATCAATTGAACCAACCACTAACCAGAAGCCAAGTTCATTGTATTTAACAATTGGGTCAATCCTTAAAATAATGCAGGATGAGTTGGAAAACTACACTAAGCTCATTGCTCATATCGAACAACGAGAACAATCGAACCATCATAATCTTACCGGACCATTATTGTAGGAAACTTGGCAACTATATTGACCAAATTAACATATATTTTTCAAATGTGATTCTTTAAATTTAAGTTAAGGATTCAGAAATTTCACTAAAAAATTGGTTCAATTCGCAAATTAATTCACGAGAAGTTTGAAATATATGTTACCAAGTAATTTAAATGCACTAATGGATTCATCGAACCACTCACTATTCTTATCGATTGAATAACTTCAGTGAAGTGTATTTAAGTTTTTGGTTCGACCAAAATTATATATTGTTTATTTTGTTTACCATATGTATTTTATTTTAAATTGGAAAACATGATATTGCAAATAAATATATTTTCGGTGGAAGTGAAATTAAACTACTCAGTATAATTTTCTTAATTATAAGTAACATACAAAAGCAACAACAAACAACAACAACATAAACAATCGCTGATCATCAGTTCGTCAATGTTTTTTTACATTACGACGTAAAGATTTACAACCATCCTTGCGATGTTTTGCTTTTTGATCACTACGGGCAAATGTCCTTTGACATTGTTCACAACTAAAGGCTCTCACTTTGGTATGGACAAGCATGTGACGAACTAAATGATACTTACGTTGGAATTTACGTTCACAAATATCACATTGAAAATTCTTACTTAATTCTAATGATGGCGTTATAGTGTACATTATATTTGTATTATCCACATCATCATCATCTTCTTCATCACCACCAACATTATCAGCATTATTATCGTTATAAGTTTCTTGATCGTAAGAGGTAGTGATTTCATAGTATTTAAGCAACGATTTGTTGCTCTCCATGAAACTAAGGCAAGCTATATTTTAGTAAGGAAATAAGAAAAGAAAAATGAAAAAATTAAGATAATTAAATAAATTTTGGTAGAACTAAAAACAAAATAGAATGGGAACTAAGATTATATTAGATTAGATTAGGGAAGGGAGGGATTTGAAGACTCGGTTGGGGCTATTGCAACAAATCCCATATTTCCGTTAAGTGTTTGGACTTCCTTCGGCGATAAGTCTACAATTTCTGTTCTAGCTTCTAGGCAATGGTTGCACAGAACTCAGCAGAGTCTGGTTCAAATAGCAAATGGTTTGCATAATCACATTGGTCAAATCACTTTAAGTCAGTGCTGCATAATGCTACAAAGTTCTATTAAGAAGGCTGAGATTATATAGATATCTATCAGGGTTAGCCTTAAAATTTACCGAGTTCTATAAGTCATGAAGGTAGCTATTCTTAAATTCTTTGTTCTCATCCAATATTAATGTTATTTTCTTCAATCCATTATTTAAGTATTAAGGAGAGTATATATTCCTATTCTCTCTGTTCTGGCAAAGACTATAGCGGGGTGAAAATGATCCTTGAAGAAGCTTTACATACATTCGCAACATACTTCTATAAGAGGAAGATAAAACTTAATGCGCACAAACAAACACAATTTACTTCATCCGTAAAAGAAAGTCCTGCACTCTACACAAACTCGAACTCCAATGGAGAAATAGTATCAAATATCTCGGACTAAACAAAGATAACAGAGTAACATTCAGCTTACATATTAGTCCCTGGGGTATTCGTATCTCATCTACCAGAGTCAAAAATTTCGCTGACGCGTTTTTTCGCTGTTTTCTTTGCGCTTCATTTTGTTGTTTGTTCTTTTCATTTTATATTTGCAGAGTGAGGTCAAATATTTCTTCACTCGAAGACATTGATATTATCACAATGAGTACATAGTTTCTTTTTATATATTAAGAAGGGGGTATTCTATTTTATATAAGTATATATTAATTAATTATGAAATTAATAATAATTAATTTTAACAATTTAACAACTAGTTTGCATACATAAAGACAAACAGACTGACGGACATGGATAGATCTATTCGCCTCGACGCGCTGATCAAGAATATAAATATATACTTTATGTGGTCTACTATGTCTCCTTCTGTGAATTACAAACTTCATGATAAACTTATAATACTATTCATTTTGTGAAGAGTATAATGAAAAGGAATGTGAAGAAGTCTGTTTGCGTCAGTCTCATAGTGTACACACAAGCAACAGACGACAAAAAAGAATCGACGATAAGTCTCTTAAGCAAGACAATAGATAAAATCAACAAAACAAGCAGAATATCATATCCTTCTATAAACAGGAAGTCACTTCTTTCTATTAAAAATAAATATTTATTACTAAAAATAATATTTATTCCAATTATGCAATATGATTCAGAAGTTTTGGTTGATTGTGCAGTTTTAGTTGAAGGAATCAAATGACGCAGAGTTTCAGTGTTGATCCGTACTATTCGTGCTAATTCATAAATTAGCTTCGTTTTAATTATCGATTTTTAGTTTTTAGTCTTAGTGATTAAGTTTTTTAGAGAAATTATCAAATGTAAGGTTTTTACATTTTTTCCTTGGAGTAGGGTTATGAATATAGCTAAAACTCTAGAAAATTGTAAAAAAAATATAGAGTGCCAAAATTAATAGTACCACTAATAGTGTCCATTAATCGATGTTCTTTATCTGAAGACAGTATGCGTTATACGTATTAAGCATTGCTTATGTTTCAAACTGCAAAACTATTTGGTATAGGAACGAATGGACAGAGTAGTCTAGTCTGGATATATGTAGTTTTTTCCTTATAAACAAAATCCAGATATATGTATGGAAAGAGTGTCAAAACTAATAGTAGTATATGGCCTAATTTTGTTTAGTAAATAAACTGAAAGACTTTTTGTGCAAACGATTTATAGGATACAATTCTATATGGGTTGTTCGGTGAAGCCTTCAAACAGAGCTACAATCAATAGGACGAAGTGACACCATACAAATGTATATGTAATACATATTATGTATGTAGTATATGTATGCATGGTATATATGATAACTAAAAATATGTATGTTCAGCTTACTTTTTGTATCAGAAGCACCATCAACAGCACCATCATCAGCTTCCATATTTACATCATCATCATCATATTCGATTTTCACATTATCATCATATTCAATATTATCAGCCGTAGCAGCAGCATCTCCACCTCCACCATCATCATCATAATCGTCACCACCACTATCAGTTTGAATACTTTCATCAGTATTATCATGCATAATATTCTCTATATCAATTTCATCTCGATTTATTTCAACATTCTCCACATTTGAGGAATCATTTAATGGATCATCATATTGACAGAAATTTGTACGCAGCAGTCTTACTTTGAAATGAAGTGATTCATCGCCGGAACGTACAAATTCCGGTTCATGTAAAACACTATCAACTACCTTTGTACACTTTTGACGTGGTGATAACGAGGATAATGAACGTTTCGATAGAGATTGCTTGGTTGTCGATAACTTTTTCAAACCACTGGCGGATTCTAGTTTAGCAAGTGTTTCTTCATTCTCATTATCATTCATACATTGTCCCATCGTTATGGTTTGTGGTTCATCAATTTTTATACGACCATCTTCACGGTCACGACTCACTTTATGTATGTTGCGTAAATGCCGCACCAAGTGATCTTTTCGCGAATACTCGTGATTGCATAGACGACATTGAAGACCCAATGTCAATTCAATGAACATATGTTCGACCATGAGATGATCACGAAGTTTCAATAGGCAATTATGTTTGGCTCCACATAATTTACAATCGGTGGTTATGGTACAATTTTTGGTATTTCGATATTGACGACGGGTACGCGTACGTTCCGGTGTGGGGGTTAATGATTTAATTGATGGTGGACCCTCAGTAATAGTAGACGTTAATGATGATGAACTTATTGGTGTCATCAAGTTGTAATCATCTTCATCAGCACCATCACCAGCACCATCACCAGCACCATCACCAGCACCATCACCATCACCATCTCCGTCGACATCGCCATCACCGATATCGTCATCATAAAGCATTGTTTCAAAACCAACTGTTTGCTTCTCATATGACAACTCATTATTAATCAGGATGATACTTGTGGAATTGCTATTGTTGTTGTTTAAGCTATTGTCATTGTTGTTGTTTAAGTTATCGTCATTGTTGTTGTTGTTAAAGGTGCTATAAAACTGTTGTTGAACATAATCTAATTGTTCGCTTTGTATTTTCTTAAATTCTTCTATATAGTCCGATTTATCAGTTTGTGTACCAATCTCGACCAGCATAATGGCAGATTTCTGTGGCATTTCCATGACCCCAGTTAGGTAGCGATAACTATTGTCCGCCTGACGTCGAAAACGATATGCAAAAGTTGCATTCTCCAAACAAGTACGACATATTTGGTGTGGTATATTATCAGCCAATTCCACAGTGTAACTAGAGCATTCACGCAGCATTTGAGCGATTCTGACACCATCCTCAAACATACCATCCCCAAAGATGTCATATAATACACAATCATGGGTCAAACAAACCCGACAACATCCAATAACATTAGAAGGCACTATTTCATCAATGAAATCCATTTTTCAATTTTCAAATCAAATCAAATCAACTATCGAATGATAAATGAATGTTGATGATGAATTTGTTACCGAAATCAAATTAATTTTTATGTTATTCGATTCACTTCTCTTGAATGTAACAGTCACAATTGACACTTTGAGTCAACAAACATCCCAGACTTGTTTGTTTTTGTTTGCACGCCAACGCCAATGTAATAGAATTACCTGCGACTACAGCTGCTATTACTCTCTTCCCATTGTTTAGACGACGTTATGCCATAGACAAAGAAAAGTACCTTTTGTAGTGTATGCTTGTGCAAGTAGTTGGTAGACTGAGTAACCAAAGTTCTTAAAGTATTCAGTAATCAGTAGTAGTTCGTTCCGATAACCGATAATTGATAATTGAGTTTTGTGTCAACAATGGCCCAGCGCTAAAGGTGGCTTCATTGCTCGCTTATGACGATTGCTTCCAAGGCTTGAAGTTACACACCACGCTTATCCAGCTTTTGTATGTAAACAAAAAACAACTGTTGTGAAATAACGAACAAAATTGTTTTCTTTTGAAATTGCTAATAAAATAAAATTTAAATAATAAATATTAATAAAAGAAACAAAAAGGAATACTGCATTGAATACAAAAATGAAATTGTTTAAGTTTTTGCAATTTGTTAGATGAAATAATTGTTTGCCATTCTCAAAGAACCGGCATTTGTAATTCACCACGTGATCGAATTTCGACTATTGGGGCTTCTTAAAAAAATCTGTGTAATTTGTTTTATACGATTTCATACACATTGGTATGCAGTTAGACATTAAGGCTGTCAAACATCTCATTTCGAATTCAAATACGAATGAGTAACATATCAACGTATTTTATCGATTTCAATCAGAAACTTCTGCGCCTTCAACTATTCACAAAACTATGCACAATCTAGTGAAGAATGTTAGAGCTCCATGAGCTGGAAGGCAGAATATAGATCATAGGTGACTCACAGTTGGAAATCTATAAGATAAGATTGAAAATTGAAAGGTTTTTAATGCAAATAATATTACTTTAATATTAATCTCTCCTCACGGAACCTTAATAATAGAATATAGAAATAACCTTCTTCATTTTCAACTATTCCACAATGGAAACGGAATACATTGAATGATCGTTATGCCAGCGTCATATGTTGCAGCCCCATGCATCTTATAGGTTGAACACTCTTCGTTGAGATGAAAGGGTTTCTGATGACAAGTCAAGACTATTACAACAAAAACATAGGCTTTGTTGCATACCCACGAAGACGAGAACGGTATCTTATTGATGGTGGCTGACAGCTGCAATACTCTACACTAAGACTGAAGACTGGTTTTAGATGAAGTCAATACAAAAACTATAGGAATAGGACGGCAAAGGCGAAATAAATAGTCACTGACAGCTGCAACGCTCGAAATGATTTATGAAGGCGATTATTAAGAACTGGTATATTCAACATGGACTGTAACAAGGCATAACATAGAAATACTTTAGTTACCAGTGACCACACTTATTGATAGAAGTCATGAAGGCAATTGAACCGTTATCACGTTGTAAAGGAAAGACTTATCAGTAGCATAAATGATCGAGTTTGCAATGATAAACACTGCCCAACAACAAAATGTACAATGAGTTTTTGAACAAACAAAAATAAATAGTACTAATATCTCCAAGTTCAAGTGTTCTTGTGAATCCTCTACCCAACGTGCTTCACTTATACAACAGATTCGGTGGACCAGTAACAGTCATAAACGAACCAAACATATCGTTCAATAGACTGTTTCTAGTTCACAATTCAAATTTCAATTTTGATCCAAATACCCGGGAGCTTCGAACACAATCTGAAATTCAAATTGTATGATTTTTTTCATTCTAACAAATTTCAAAAAAATCATTAGGCAAAAGGGTGGTAAGCAGTCACTAGCAAAATTAAAAATTAGTCAATATAACAATTATTAACTTGGGGGCTAGAGCTTCGAAATTCTAATACTGCTTTGCTTGCTTTTTCTTTCTAGTCAAAACTTGTTCACTGGTTACAAGTTATATGCATACATGTGTTACAATTTCAAGATTGCTTCTCACAGAAGCTTCATCAGTGAAGCTAATTGGTCGAGCTAAGCAATGTCAACATGTAGAAAAGTGGGAAATCTTGGGGGATTTAAACTTAACTTTGCTTTTTACTTTTTTTTTTTTACTACTTGTAATTTGAAAAAGGAAAATAATAATATCTCAGATAGGTGAGGCTGTGGTGGTTAGCGGTACCAACACCATCTCAATTAGAACAATAAAGTCCTGTTGTTATGCCATAGACTTATCATGGAGCTCTATTCCCTAGGAATCCAATCTGAATAATTAAAGAACATCAGAATACACGTGACTGACGTCCTTGCCTTTAAGATTGTCAATCCAGTTCATTGAAGAAGTATAAAACAAGCATAACAAATCTTCTTTTTTGATAGCGCTTGATATAAGCCTCCGATCTTCACAGTTTCTACAGAAGTCGTTTACTCCAGTCGCCAATTATGTTTCTGACTGGCTATAAAAGACTAGTTATTCGGCACTAGGAAAGTTGCAACCAGCGTAAGCTTCTTCATTTATTTACAGTTTATAGATTTCCTTCGACTCAATTAATATCCAAGTTATTCATTCATATTTAGGACAAAAAAAAATATAGATCCAAGCGTTAATCTAAAATTTAAAAAAATGTTTTATTAAAAAATTCTATTTTCTCATATTTAAACAAATTAATATTCCTGGTTAATACTTTATAAAGAGAGAAGTGTGACAGCACTTCATGGGATAAATTAAGTTATTAGAAATGAGCGACGAATTCTTGATAAATAAAAGTGATTACATAATTGAATGGAGACGAACGAAAAAGAGTCATGAATATAAATAAATGGTTTACATTGGAGTGGATTCGATTGGAAGAAGGCACTAGCAGCAGAGACATTTAATAAACGTCTTAATGAATGTATTTTCATTATTCGTTCATTTATTTATTGTTCATCCTTGTCCTTGGCACCATGCTTCAGTATACGCGTGAATTCCAAATAATCAAATAAACCATTTTTAATTGGTGCCTCACGGTACATTTCATCAACCTGTGAAGAGATTACAGATTAAGGTGATTTCATTATAATTTTAATAAAATATGCTTACATCTTCATCAGTGAAACGATCACCCATGCTGGTCAACAGTTCACGTAATCGATCTTCGGGCAGCACACCAGTGTTATCCTCATCGAAACAACCGAAAGCATTCTTAATTACATCCTCTGGATCAGTGCCTTGTAAACGTTCACCAAATAGTGTTAGGAACATTGTAAAGTTTATTGGACCTGGCGCTTCGTTCATCATGCCCTCAAGATAATCATCAGTTGGATTCTTGCCCAATGAAGCAAGCATATCATGTAAATCTTCTTTCTCAACGAAACCATCACGATTCTGATCAATCATATTGAAGGCTTCTTTGAATTCAGCTATTTGTGCTTGATCAAACATGGCAAACACATTGGAAGTGGCACGTTGGGCACGTTTTTTTGTCGTAGCACGACGTGTAGCAGTTTTACGCGAAGACATCTTGGCAATTGGATCTTTGGAACTGCGATTTTCAGATGCAATAAACAAATTGGTGATGACAAATTAAAGTGATGTGTGATAGTCAGTCGCCTACTTTAAATAAGAACAGGATAACAAACATAGATTAAAAAAATGCGTACCATTATTTGAAGATCTTATCAAGTCTTAAATACTAAAGGAGGGGGTTAAATTCACAAACGATCTTTACGACGCGTGCATGATAAGTGCTATGGCTGTTAAGCAAGAGTATATATATCATGGATCGAGCGCTTGTGATTGTTCTAAGGATTGGATTTGGGATTGATTGCATTGCCCCACAATATAATGGACATAGTATATATTCAATAAGATCTTGTATTCAATGATCAGACCAGATCAGATTTCGAATTGATTAGTGCCAATGAAGACTGTACTCTTAGATTTACATGTATTTTTTAGCTTACAATTCTGTTCATTAACTTTCATCTGCCAATTGGATAACCACACTTTAATTTTTATTTTTATGAGAGTCTAAAACTGCTTTAACTGGGCAAACTCAAATTGCTTCGCTGGCAATCTATTTATAGCGTTCAATTCAGTTCAGCAAAATGGTTTCCTCTCTCCTGCATTTAATTTTTGATAAATTCTTAATTTGTTTTGCTTTGTTGGCGACTTATTCAATTCAATTGCGAAGTTTGTATGTCAATATCTACACTCGCCATTCGATTGAGTTTAAATGAATTCGCAGCAGATATGATTCACCTTTTCATATGTTCATGAGTTTCATGATTTGTTGATTTTGTGGTTTTGTCATCATTTGGTTGGTTGCTCTAACATTGAAGATTGAAGTTGAAGTATTTCAAATAGATACAAATTTAAAGCCATAAAAGGCAATCAATCGGCAATATGTTGTTATTATGGCCTTGGAAAACATACTTTTACATGTACATACAAATGAATGAAAATACGAGTGTCAATTGTGTCTAGCAGCATAGCATATGCAGCATTATTACTGGTTATCAAACAAACAAATGTTTTAATTTTGCCCATGGATGCATAACTTGAGATGAAATATCTCTGATCTGTTTCAATTAACAAAAAATGCATGATATAAATATCAATGATTTTAATCATTGTAAAGTTAATGACAATAATATTGTAAACTAAACAAGATCAAAACTCTGTTGATTTTGACCAAATCTATTGTATAATCCCTGAAATGATCTGTCCTAATTTTATAAATTTTCTTCAAATTTTACATACTTATTTGATGTTTGATTATTTATTTTCTTATTTTTTTTTTGTATGATGATGACTTGTTGCAAGAAGTGAGTCATTCATATATTCTTCTTCTTTGCCTTGGTCCCAATTTTTTAATGTAAACAAAATTGACACCGTCACTCATCATATAAATGCAACTAAACCCTTAATAAATTTTGTCCGCTTTTGAGATTTTTTCTACTTACTTTGATAAATAAATTGATTGAAATTTTTGTTTAGTTCTTAATTTAAATATTATTGAATTTAATTTAAATTAAATTAACTTTAAATAAACAAAATTATGTGCGTTTTCAATGCGAAAGAAAGAAATACCCACGATGATAGCGATGAGAAAGACGATGAGACTCTTCTGATTGAGTGGCAACCAGTATTGCCAGGTCAAAAAATAAATAAAAGTCAAACAAACCCATATCGATTAATCGATTAACTTATCGATTGGTTCAATCGACGATATATTTGTAATTTTCTCAATCAAATAGATCACAAATCGAAATTACAAACAATAAACGACAAATGAAAATAAAATAAAATTAATTTTTTTTTTATTTTATAGTTTAGATTATATACATTTTTAGTTACTTATAATTTATAATGTAACTTAAGTTTTAATCTATTAATCCATCAACTCGACTGTCTTATAAAAAGGGATTATATTAACTTATGAAGATTACAGAATTTGATGAAGCAGGATATTTTATGGATATTGTTGAGAGATATAAATTAGATGATCGTGGACGGCAAATTGTTTCCAAAGAGTTGACAAGTTTTGTGCAATCATCTAGATGGTGTTTGATTGACAAACTGTTAGCACAGAATGGGCAAGGGTGTCGGTTTTTACCGTCAAGGATATGTTGGTGTGTAAGTTGATTGTGTTCTATTCTCAATCGGACAAAAGTTGAACAGATTGGACATTGGATCGCAGGAGCTAGAGAAGTGTATGGGAGTTTTGTAAGGATTGGTATTTTTGTACCAGTGGAGTTCCATATTTCTTAGAATGTTTTTTATGTGCTGCCAAATGTCGCGTTCTACACCTGGGATGAATGTCAGACATGGGGTACAGCCCGCTTCCTTAGCTGCTGTATCAGCGTGCTCATTACCTTCTACTCCCACATGACCGGGTATCCAGATGAGTTATATTTTTTTCCGGTATTTTATGAAGAGAAATGCCGTCAATCTTTTAGCATATAGGTTAAATATTTCTTCCACTAGCAATTGATGGAAAATTGAGCTTGAAGCTGAAGATTTTGGGAAGCGATTAAGAAATGCATTCAAAGAAGATTGAAAAAACTTTATGTGATAATATCATGAAGAATAAAACTAAATTCTCTCTATATAAGTTTTATATAGATAAGTTTAGGTAAGAGCAACTTTTTATGCTTAAAAACTTTCATTCAACTTCACGGAAAAAAGTATCCGTAAAATGGAGAATCCATTGAATAAGTTGTAATAATAAAGCATAAACAAATATTGAATTGATATTTTTAACAAAAGTGAAAATGAATCTTTAGGACTCAAAGAAATTGTCACAGATGATAGGCAATTAATCCTGAAACTTACAAACGAAGTCAAATCATTTCGCGATACCCTAAGATATATTGGAAAGAACGTTGAAAAAACTTTTAATTCAACCAACTTTTTATACTCTTCACGTAGTGAATAGTATTGTAAGTTTCTCATGAAGTTTGTAATGCAAAGAAGGGAATATCGTACACCCCATAAAGTATACATATATATTCTTGATCAGCGCAACAAGACGAGTTGATCTTGCCATGTCCGTGTGTATGTATGCAAACTAGTCCCTCAGACAGCTAGAAAGCTGAAGACCAAGGTTTTTTTTTACCATACGCAGTACATTTGACGGAATCAGCCTAATCGAATTACTAGAATGGGTACCTCCCATACTAACCCCTTACTGAAACCCCCTACTTAAATTCATGTTCTTATTAGAAAAATTTTTTGTGTTTGTGCTATCATCTTTGGACACAATAAGTTTCTGAGTCATATTCATCAACCATTTAAATTTCAAGATAGTAGATCTTCGGCGTAGTCGAAGATTCCCTTCTTTCTGGTTATATATAGTAATAGATAACAATTTATTTAGGAACATGCAAATCTTTAGCGTATACATATGTAGTATACGTTCAAAGAAGAATTTGTCCATAAATATTTTCAGTTACATAGAAAAATTGTACTGAGTTGTCCATTGAATACATTATTTTTGGAATTCATGGTGATTATATTTACTATAAAACCATTAAAATGATAATATATCTTGTGTCTAGCGGAAGAACCATTAAAGCACATAACACCCGATTCGATTATGAAAAAATATGATTTTAGAAATTAAGGCGCGTGACTTTTGCTAATAAAATTAATCATTTCATATTTTACATACATACAAGGTGTGTGTTAAAAGTTTCCGAACTTTTCTGGCAGGGCATTTTCTGGTGCCGCCATCTTTGTGT
>JBANCV010000345.1:0-44612 GCA_037040105.1 Amiota albilabris
AAAGTTTCATTCCAAACTATTTTGTAGTTTTTTTTTCTTTTTGAAAAGTTCGGAAACTTTTGACACACACCTTGTATGTATGTACTTTGAGTATTTATGATTTTCAATGTTAAAAACATGTAAATTTTTTTATGGTGTAGAAACAAAATTTCAAAATACTACTAGTTGAAATGACAATATGTGGATATATGGAATTTTTAGAGAACCGAAACTGATGATCTACCGATTTTTTTTTTTTTTTTTTTTATTTCAGATCAACAAGTGATGCTTATAAGATCTTGGTTACAATACAATTGGAATTATCACCACGGTACAATGATTTTGAGCATTATTTGCGTAAGCAAATCACATCTTATAGTCGCTTAGGTGAACTAGGTGCTGTCATCGATGAAAGTTTCTATTATCAACAAGTTCATGGTAAGTTTCAATTAGCATATACAATCGTTAGAATTGACAAGACAAAAAAACAGCAATTCAGAACCAATAAAACAAAGCAACTATCTATTGTACTATATCAACCATATATAATATTATAGATTCAGTTGTCTTTGTTAAAAGTATTCATGATGGTAATGACAATGATAATGATGATGATGATGACGTTGATGATGGTGCTGGTAGTGATAGTGGTGATGGTGTAATCCTAGTTAATTATTTTAATATTTCTGTGTCTTTATTTCTAATTAATTAAGTTTACTGTAAGTTTATATAAAATAACTATCGAAATTCCCCCAAAAATTGTTCCTTTTGAAATACTATATCATAGTTCATCATAAAATCCCAAACAAAACATCTTTTTGTATTGTGCTCTTCCTTCCCCACCTTGTTCCTTCTTTGTATACGGAAATCCTTATTCTCTATTAAAGAATATAATAATAATTATGATGTGATGTACGAGGTATGTAAAGGTTAATGAAAACAAATGAAATTTTGAGAGAATAATAGTTCTCTAGTCAGTAATGTCAGACCATCCTTTGATCATTTGGACTCACAAGAAGTCCATATATTATGTCCAGATTCCGAAAATGTAATCGGTAATCGATTTGCCGCCAGACTTCCAAGTACTTATTTATTATTGGACCTGCTTTCATATCAGGTATTTCTGTTAACAAAGCTGTAGGAAAAAATATTAATGTTGGTCTGTTAAAGAAAAGGAGCATGTTCTTCATCTGTTTAATAATCTCAATCATTTCAGGAAATGACTTCTTTGAAAAAACAACATGGAATGGAATCAACTGTATATTTTGATAAGAAAACTGGCTTATTGCTTTAGACTAAGGGGCTTATAATGTTCCACAATACCAATCCTCAATGAAAGACTGATTTATGTAGACGATGATTTTCAATATAAATTTGATACTTAGTATTTTAAGAAGAAGAGTAGAATACTTTCATTCAATAAACTTACTTTGTATTGTAATATATACTAGTATAGGATACTCATAGAATATAAAGGGATAAAGTGGTTGCTCACCACAGTGATGAGTTCACCTAGCAGTCTTTGTGATTTCTGATTTATTCTGTTTTTTTCTTCAGTATTTCACTTTGACCTTATCTGCGTGCGTGTATCTACTGAAAATAGCCTTGGCTACCTTGCTGCTATTGAAAAATATCTTATTACTATCTCATCATTGTTTCTTGTCCAATTTTTAGTATCCATTGGTTGTTTCCATTTCATTTGTTTGCATCATACTCTCGACATACCTCTACAAAGCTCAGTTATCCAACCATGCAGAAATCTATTTATTTATATCGCTAGAAATATTTACAATTAATGATGTTGATCCCTTACTAATAGTTATCGATATTCCAATGTATCTAATGGTTTCCAAAAAAAAAAAAAAAATATGAGAAAAACTAAAATTGAAAAAACTTTGTAAATAGAATTTTAATTTTTTTTCATTAAATGGTTAGCGGTTATTAAACGGTTATGGTATTTATTAAGATATTATAAAACAAGTACATTGATAAAATAGTAATGAACACTTAAATACACACACACACTCACACGCATACCGTTTTGTAGGTACATATATAGATACACTTACAGCAACTATTGTATCTATTAGATATACTTATTATTATTGGTTCTATCTTTCTTCATAATCTTAATTTCTTTATCTTAATCACTTTCAATTATTAATTGCACATAATCTTTCAATCAATCACTTGTGTATTTATCATATGTATGGCAATGTACCATCAATACTCCCCTACACTGACTGCACACCATGCATTTGTGAATGCGTTTAGATGCACAAGAAGCCCTTGAACGTGCCGGTGCCGGCGTTGAAGATGATCGAGCCAATGCCTATGACAATGAAAACCATGATCTAGAAAATAATGAAAATGTAAATGAAACTTCCGATGATCGTCGCTATGAACAAGAAGAGGAAGAGAGACGTTTACGTCAAGAACAAGAAGAAGAGGAGCGTCGCTTACGTCAAGAACAAGAACGAGAAGAGGAAGAGGAACGTCTACGATTACGTCATGAAGAAGAACAGGCAGCTGCTGCCGCTGAAGAAGAGGAGGCACGTCGTCGAGCTCAAGCAGAAGAAGATAACGATGATAACAGGAATAACGATAACGATAACGAAATCGATAACAATCATAATGACAATGAGAATAATAATAATTATGATATTGAT
Source organism: Amiota albilabris (assembly GCA_037040105.1). Taxonomy (NCBI): domain Eukaryota; kingdom Metazoa; phylum Arthropoda; class Insecta; order Diptera; family Drosophilidae; genus Amiota; species Amiota albilabris. The sequence continues at coordinate 2,649 of JBANCV010000345.1, forward strand.
AAATGTCTGGAAAATCCAAATGAATTATATTCATGTCCGGATGGTGCAACAATACCATGCAATGAACTATGCAACGGTGAAGGTAATTGCCCCGATGAAAGTGACGAGGATCCTGTTCTATGCCGTGAATATCAAATTCGTAATCCCAATTATAATAATGGCAATGAGCTCGAAAGTGAATCGAATCGGGATAATAATGTTTATACAACATATGAAGAATGTTTTGAGAATCCTGAAAACTTTTTCAAATGCCGCAACAATGACATCATCGAATGTAGTATGGTTTGTGATACTCAATTTCAATGTCTTGACGGTAGCGATGAATTATTTGAAGTTTGCAATAAAGGTTTGTCATAGTACATTGATTTGCTGGTTATATGTACTTACTACTAAACTAAGGTTAAAAGCGGCTGTAAACAATACAAAAATGCTTCATGCTTCAATTGCTAACCTCTAAACAATAAAGGATTTTTATTATTCTACGTATATAATATATTTTTTAACAATACCAATCGATGTTCATTTCGATTGTATTGCCTTTAAAGACTAATCCTATACATAACCTTTAAGATTAAGTAATAAATAATGGTATTAACAGACTGGTGTGTAACTCTTCATCTCATACACATAAGTACATATTAACTCCAAAGCTTTACATAAAAAACATTTTCTAATTGTTAGTATAAAACTTTATAAAATTTAGAAATTCAATGCTATGAAACAATTTTGATGATTAAAGGGTTAACAGGAAGGTCATATTTAGTAATAGATTAGATGTGCTCTATAGATAAAACAAAAAAAAAAACCTTCCAGCGAAGTTTCGCCAAAACTTTCGCAAACAGGCTGAGAAACGAGCAAACGGGCAAAAGAGACTATAAATGGTTTTACTGATACTCGACAGAACAACAAAAAAAAAAACCCTTCCCTGCAACAAAATTCGCTTAATGTAAGCATAAATATGACAAATACCAAAAAATAGGCAAGAGAGGGGGAAAAAAAATGTCACAAAAGCCTCGTATTTTCTTATATTGAAAATAAAAGATTGCAACAAAAAAAAAAAAAAGATAACTATTTTTTTATAGAAAACAGTTCTTCAAGTTCATAACCTAAAAAATAGTTGCCAACTATTGTAATCTATAAATGCCATCCACAAAGGATCCACATTTACAGACTGCCAATTTGGTGACCTTTTTTAGTGGTTTTCTATTTTGTTTGCTAGTGTCGTAAATGATAATTTTGCTGCCTAAAACTGAGCGACATATGATACATACTAGGAACATCTTCTGATCCGGCTGCGATAGTTTTGTTCCTAAGTCTCGCAAACGATAACGTAAACGAAGCTTTTGTACTGCGCTGTTCATCCGTCTGTCTGTCTGCGGGCTGTATCTTATGATCCGTAATAGGTAGATAGTTAAAATTGTACACAAAGTGTATATTTCTAATGCCACTATAACAATAAATATGATTAAAATAAAATAAAGTTAAAAATTATGCATATATCGTAAAATATTCTCGAAACACATAAATTCTATAAAATATTATAGATGACTTTATTAAGAAAACTGGATTCATAATATGATATAAATAGGCATATACAATGTTATGACTTTTTCCTTTCAATATTATTATTTTACATACTTCTATTACTAATTGCGTTCCTTAATTTTCATCTGATGTTTCAACTTAACTTTAAATCCATTTTACCATTAACTAATTAATGAATTCACTATAATGCAATATAAAGCGTGTTAAATAACATTTTCATCATTGTATCTCACTTTCTATATGATAATAAACAAAACTAACTAAGTAACTAGACTTTCAAAAACTATACTGAATTTTTCAATGTAATTAATATTATTTGTTCCTTGATGGGTTCTATTTACTTTCTTTCATTTACGATTATTATTATTATACTGCCTATGCTCTCAATATCAAGAACTATGTATAATATTCTCCATGTGAGCTCTCTCATCTTAGAACTTTTGTTCTTATTTAAATGTGCTTTCATTAGAGATTTTGTGCGTTTTGTCCATGTGTTTATTTTTATCTATGTTTGTTTGTTTGTTTGTTTGTTTGTTTGTATCATTGTTGTCCTTTTTCTTAATTTTATTCTTACTCTTAACTCTTTTCATTATTCCTTAATACAATATCTTTTTTGTTGTGTTTTAATCTTTGTGTACTTATGACATATGTATGTGCTATATATGTTTTTGTCTTTTACTCTACTATGTGTGTGTCTATATGTTGGTCTTGATGTTGATCTTTGATCTATGATCTCTGATCTTTATATAATAATTTTGCAGTTCAATTATCTTTTTTGTTCATTTTCTTTAATTCTCCTTTGTGGCTCTTTACTTTCTTTTGGTTGACGATTCTATCTGGGGTTGAATAGAGAAAGAAACCGAATCCCCCGAATATTCAACATCAACTCCAACATCACATCCAGTATTTGATGATGGCAACAACAATCACAATAACAATAACAACAACAATAATAATGTTGGTATCAACGATGAAGGTTCTGGTACTGATGAGGATATTACCTTTGGTGGCGTCTATATAAACAGTGGGTGCCGTGGCGATGCCGATTATGTTTGCCCAAAAAGCGGCATAAGAATTTGCGATGAAGCTCGTTGTGATGAATATCAAGATTGTCCTGATGGCGAAGATGAAGAAGGTTGTCCAACAGGTGGTGATGATGATGATGATGGACATTTTATCATCACTGACAATGATAAAAATTCTGAATATGATGGCTTTAATAAGGGTAAAGAAATAATTTTTCATGTGTTTCTCTATATCACAATCGTTCGATGTTTCCATCGTTCGTATTTACATATGTCGACTGTTCGTTTGTTTGTTTGTTTTTCTCCATTTTCTGTGTTCTGTGTTTGTCCTTCATTTAAATAGCGAAATCAGAATTTAGAAAGTCCCTTAAAACTCACTTTTAGTCCTGATCTAGATTTGCCCTCAAAAAAAAAAATCTTTAATTATTTATATATATTAATCTATATTTAAGATTTAATTTATTTATACATATCATTTATTTATTTTTTATTTCTTTTTTTATATTTTTTATTTAATTGTACAAAAAATCAGAAATAACATAACAAAACCTCACAAGACCGCAATGGGTTCGTTCTCTGCTTCTGCTTTCAGAAACAGAAGTTTTCCTTTTTTCAATTGCATACATTACAGAATCAAATTAAAATTTAGAGAAGATATATTTATTTCTAATACAAAATTGATTATATTTCATTCTCAGAATATATTCAAAGTTATTAGTTTTAATTTTTAGTCATAAGAATTTTATGATTTTTAACTATTTTGAACTGATAAATCTCAGCTTTATATAAAATACTCTTCTCCTCTCATATGAAGATTGATTGATGAATGAAAGGAATTCAGTCAAGAAGAGCCACTGCAAGCCTTTTTGTAAGGTCTAAGGTCATGCATTCTTAGCTATGACATTTGACCTTTACCTTGAAAATGTTCCATTAAGATATTCAGTTTTCGATAAGACAAAATCTTTATGCTCCGTTAGTACAATGTAAAGAAAGTGTGTTATATTATATACTAGATACCCGGCAGATATTTTCCTGCCTTTTACCATATGTAAACCTTCTTTTATCGTTTATTTGATCAACTTCTTCTGGGCGAATTTTAACATCAAGTCAAAACTGTAATATGAGCATGAGGCAAAACCTCGCTTTTGCCAATCAACCGAATACATCCAGCAACGTGTAAAAATTCTGGGGGAGTTCACAATGGGACAGATCTTTCATGCATAAACCCAATAAATATGGACAAGTATGTATATAAATATATAAGAATTTTAGCTTGTAACTAAGCTCCTTCTATACTCTTCATGCAGTGAATAGTAATACCTAAAAGTTTGTCATGAAGACCCCATAGAGTATATTCATAAATATTTTTGATCAGCTCGACGAGACGAGTTGATTTAGCTATGCCCGTCTGTCCATCGTAAAAAATTTCTTATTACGATACGTTGCATATTTATCGGGATCAACCGTATCAGAGCTCTAGGAGGGGTATCACCCAAACAAACCAAAATTCATACTCCTTTAGAAAAGAAAACTTGTGCCATCAAACTTGGATACTATAAATGTCTGATCCACATTCAGCAACCATGTAAATTTCATCCTAAATCCTAGGATTACTGGATCGCCTAGCTTCCATACAAACATTGTGGTCTTAATGTTGAAACGCAGTATGTACATATACTGACCATACACAAAACATAAGACAAATCACAGGAGCGTAATCAAAAATATTTTCTAAGGGATACACGAAGAGTATTACACCTTCGGCGTGGACAAAAATTACCTTCCTTCTGGTTCATCTTTAAGTTTTTGGAGATAGTTTCATTCAAGGGAACTTAGTTTCAATAACAAACGCATGTGCAAGTTTACAAGGTCTGTCTCAAAGTAACGAGACTTCTTCAGAAACAACACAATTTTTTTTCTTTCTTCTTTCTTTTTATTCAAAATACGATATCGTTACATGATCAATTGGCATGTCGAATGAATTTCGTATGTTCTGTTGGAATGTCCTTCAGAATCGCGGTTGACGATTCTTGTATAGTCTCAATATCGGCATAGCGCTTTCTTTGCAGTGCCAAATGTAGTTATTTATAGAGGTGCAAGTTGCAAGGTGCCAAATCTGGAGAGTATGGTGAGTGGTTGACGATAAAAATATGATTTTTGATCAAATAAAGAAAAGAGTCGAATTCGAAGCAATTTTTGGTCATCACTCAATTTGTGTTGAACAAAGCGAGCACAAACCTTACTGATCGGCATGGTTCTTCGTCCTTAATGTTCTCAAGAGCTTCTTTGAATCGTTTAACCCACTAATGGTCTCTGGCACGGGATAAACAATTGTCACCCTACACTTGTTTCATTAATTCAAACGTCTTTAAAACAAAACTTAATATTCTCTCTTTGTTTGAAGTTCATTTTTCGACAGATGCTTGGATGAACACACTGTCATTTATAAAGCAATAAATCGGATTCTAATAGTCCTTTGGTCATGAAATTTTGACGGAACGTCAGTGAAGGCTGTTATTTTCCAAATCATTCTCCCATCAAAAGTTAGTCTCACTATATAGTCACTATATAGTCACTATATAGTCACTATATAGTCACTATATAGTCACTATATAAAAAAAAAAAACTTTGAAAAAGTCTCGTAAACTTTGCAACTGGCCTTGCATATAGTAGCAGAAGATTGTGATTCATCGATGGTTTAAGCTAAGCTTAACAAACTTCTTTAATAAATTCTTATGAAGTTCATTACATAAATGTAAGAAATATATTTTATACCAGCAATTACTTACCATATCTTCTTTAACTCAAATATTACTAAGATTGTAAGATAAAATCAATCAATATTTTTACTTACTCATTGCGGTTTTACAAATAAAATTTCTCATTATATTTTTAAATTATTATACGTACATACAAACACATCTATAAAATTTGTATTAAAAAATCTTGAATACAATCAGAATTAGAAATAGAAATAGAAATAGAAATATACACATGCATGCCTTCCTTTTCTTTTGTTAAAAAATATTCTTTTTTATAAATATTTTCCATAAATTTTTAACTTTTCCCTCAATTTATTTTAGTTTTTTTTTTTTTAGTTTATTGGAACAATATTTATTGATTTTTTTTTTTTTAATTTTTAATTTCTTATTTCATGAATTTTCTGTACATTTTTGTTAATTTATATTTTTTGTTTTTGTTTTTCACTTTTATTTTGCTTTATTTATTAATTAATTCTTTTTAATTTATTGTGCTTTTCTTAAATGGAAACTTATAAATCGAAAACGAAATGAAAAACTTTAGTTTGCCATGATGATGAATTCAAATGTGATGATCGTTGTCTACCGAAGGTCTATCAATGCGATGGTCAGATACATTGCATAGATCGTACCGATGAGGAAAATTGTCCCAATCGTGAACCTGAAACTCCTCAGCCAAGACCTCAATCGCCACAACCAGAACCACAACCACAACCACAACCACAACCAGAACAACATGGTAAGTGCCAATTTCTTTTTATTTCTCTTATTATATTTTCTGTTGCAAAATTAATTGATTAAATTTTCCAGATTTATTATAGTTTTAGTTTTAATTAATTTCTGAATGTATGAAACCTTTTTATTTTATTAAATAGATATATTTTTTTTTTTTTTTTTTTTTGCTTATTTTTGTGTTTCAAATTCACAATTTTCAAATATTTTTCTGTTTGATGAATTGTTGAATACTGAAATCAATTATGTTTAAAAGCAACGAACAATAATTTACCTTCCAATAATGATAATATTAATAATGATGATGAAGATGATGATAATCAATGATGAATGATCGATGATTTCATCAATATAAATATATTTTACTCAATTGTTTTTTGTTTCTGATTTCAAAACCCCGAAACACTTCAAAACATCAAAAATCTTGTTGAATTTCTAATTTCTTTTATTTTATTTTAATTTTTTCTTGGTCTTTGTCTTGGTTTGTTTTTTTTTTTTTTTTTCTTTTGTTTGTTATGTTAATGTTAAAGATACTCGTAGTTTTCTTAAATTAAATCCTATTTTATTTTTGGGTTCTGCTTCAAAAAGATTTTTTGAATTTGCCTTCAAAGTGAAATTCTTTGACCATGAAATAATTTGCAAATGTTCTTTTTAATGTGAAACATATTTCATTGGAAAAATGATTAATCTCAATTGTTAATTCCCCCTTTTAATAAATATTTATTAGATAATTTTAATATTAATAAGCGAGATAGATAAGCTCGACTAACAGATATCCTCTGTCAATCATTAACAAATGTTGATGAAGGATTTCCACACACATAAAGAAATGATTATTGATTGATGAATGATGGGATTAGAATAGATTTCCATTGGCATGGAGTAGAATTAGAATTTATATTCCACAAATCTATAAATTATTAACTACTACTAAGATCCAGACTAACTGAACTAACTGAATTTAGTATCTTTGTTACTGAGATAAAGTGTTAAAATTGTTCACAAACATGTGAATTCTTTTATTCTGTAAATCATCAAGCCAACTTTATTACAATATTATCATAGCGATGACATTATAATATTCCCATTTTATCTAAATTATTTTATACAATGTAAATACTTTGTGTTTAATGATGATGGAAGTTTGATGCATCATTTATACATATTTCTTATTTGAACCTTTAAATATAGATCATGGCTATATTCAAATTTTACTATAATACAGTTGGAAATTTGGTAGCATTTGTGAGTTCTGAAAGAACTGGATTCAAAAGTATCCTATAGCACAATCCTAACAACTTATTTCATTCTAAGAATTTGTTAGGATCTGTTCCAGGACTAATGAAGCAAATTACAAAATTCTTGGATACACTTTAAGCCTAAGTCATGAGAAGATTGATCATTACCAAACTAATTGATTGATGGATGGAAGCTTCTTTTCCACTAAAATGTGGTTTAAACAAAAATATTAAAGACCTTAGAAAGAATATTTCATAGTTAGTGAGTGATTTTGAATGCTCTAGAAAATAATTAAATATATAGAGAACATTTACATTAGTTTCTCTTTGAGTTTTCATGGATACAATTCATTTGAATTGCTCAAAGAAATACTACAATATAAAGGAACAAAAAGTAATTGTATTTTGAAACAAAATTCGAACATGAAAATGTTTAAATGTTAATTTGGTTTCTATTTTTTTTTGCATTTTGTTTTTCTTTCTCATGAAAACTGAAAACTAATAACATAAATTTGTGGAAATCTACACAAACACGAACACTTACACTCACACATGATAATAGAAATATACAAAAAAAAAAAAAAAAAAAATAGCGAAATGTTTCCCAGAAATTTGTACAAAATATACAATATTTTATGGTTTTGTTGGGTGTTCATTATAAAACCTCATCTGGGGAACACTTCCTTCCCCTTTCAATAATACAATATGTAAAAGTACAAGAACACATCTCGAAAAACAAGATGATCAAAGGAGTATAATTGAAGATATAGGAATAGGAAGGATAGGGAAGATGAGTTAGGATGGCATGGATGGATGAAAAGAATAACTAAATACAAAAAAACAAACAATTTGCAACAGATTAAAATTACCCCTAAGCGTATTATAAACTTACATAATCCGCTTACACAAAACATAACACAACCCCAAATACACAGATAGATACACTTAGTATCTCTAGTATGTATGTACTCGTATATGGTGTATGGTATTTTATAGATCGAGTATCGCAACTTAACTTTTCAGTTTTGCTTTGTTGCTTGCGACGCTGCTTGTTGCCATTTGAGGGCGTCCTAAGTGTTGTCAACCAGATTAAATGCAATGTCAGAGGTCACAACAAAACAACAAAAAAAACAAACAACAACAAGGATAACTAACAGTATGCCAAGGAAAGAACGATATTACATACTTTATGTGCAACACGCCCCCAAAAAACCCACAAAAGCCAAAAAAGTTCATGAATATATTGTCCTTGTAAAATTAATGAATTTTCGACACTTGACAATCAGAGAAGAGTGGGAATAGTAAGGAAAGAGAAGTAATAAAGTACAAAACACATTCTGAAGAGTGAAAAATGAAAATTAAGAACCAAAAAGGAAAATAAAGAATCATTGAGAAAAGTAGAAAGATGAGATCATTTATGATGCATATCAAAAAGAATGAAACTCATTTAAAAAGAATAAGAAATTTTTGAGAATTAAAAGACAAAAGAATTTTCTAAAGAGTAATGAACATAAAAAATTATCAACCTTCGCTTTCTACACTTTATGGATGCCATTCGAAAAGAAAATTTCATTCTTCATCAATATTTATTCTTTCACTTCATCGAATGTTATGAAACACTGCTCAGCCAATGCTTGTCCCGTGTCGATAAAAATAAATGATAATGATAATCTTAAGAAGCCAAGTCTGGTAAATACGGCGAGTGGTGTAAGAGTTCTCAACCAAGGGCAAAAATGGGGTGTTGTCATGTTGTAAAATTACTTTTTCATGTTTTCTGGTCCTTTTTGGGATAAACAATTTTAAAAAAATTTGAATGAATTATTTATTCGCGTATATACTTTTATAAGAGTAACATGAATGCCAAATGTTTGCGCGCATTTTGTTGTTAGCATTTAATTCAGTTGTGATTCGAACATGGTAAAAATATTACTTTCAGCTCTTTAGCTCAAACCCTAAGAGACTATAGACAGACAGATAGGCAGACAGACAGACATACAGGTGGACATGGTGAAGAGTATAATAATGACGTTAGTATAAAAGCAAATTACAAAAATACTTGTATATCAAGAACCACATCTTCTGGTTTTGATCTTCATATTATCAATTATCAGAAGACACATTAATTTTAACAAATAATCACAAGACCTTAAGTAAAACTCCTTGATCATAAAGTATCACTGTTAGATCTACCTAATATCCTAAAAAATTCAATTGATGAGATGAATCCGATCTGACAATGCTGATTGCACATGATGTAGAAAGTCGCTTCCTATGAGAATGATGCAGATCTCCAAGCACAACTTTGTGCAGAAATGGCAATCAATCAGATGAAGAACCTTAACATATTGAATATGTTGCCCTCAAAATAGGTACTCTAGATGTTATCAAAGATAAGGAAAATTTATGCAAAATCTTAATAAAATAAAAGGACAATTTGTGTGCTGTGACTACTGAAATATATATGTATTTTGTTTTCTTTATATGTGTTTGCAATATGTCTATATAATGATAAATGACAGTAGGCAAATTTAAATGGATAAAAACAATAGTTAAAAATGTTATCTATTCATGGTATTTGTTTAAATGTTTGATGAACATACAATCAGGTAATGTCATCTAATTGAAGTAGGTACATGTCGCATCGGAAATATAGTATAAATCTTAACACTCGGGCAGATGTTTTTATACTCTTCACACAGTGGATAGAATTACAAGTTTGTCATGAAGTTTGTAATGCCTGGAAGGAGACATCTTAGATGAGAAAAATTGATGTAACCATGTCCGTCTGTCTGTCTGCCTGTCTGTCTAGAGAGCTGAATTTTTTCTTTTTACCATAAGCAGCACATTTGTCTGAATCAACCTCCCATACGAACCCCTACTCTAATTCATGTTCTTATTAGAGAAACTTTTTTATTTTTTGTGCTATCATCTTGAAATTTGGAAACAATATGTTTCTGTCCTATATTCATCAACTATGCAAGATTCTAGGATTACTGGATCGCATAGTTCTCATACAAGAAGAAAATTACATCTTCGGCATAGTCACAGGTACCCTTTATTCTGGTTTTATTTTAGTTACTTGGTCACTTAGAGTTCTCAGATCAGATTTTAATGTGATTTGTTATGATGGATAATTTAAACACTTACATAATATCTAAGTATTACTTCTTAACTTTCCCTTTTGTTTTAGTATTTTATGGTCCTCCTTGCAAAATTTATTCTTTTTAGTTTAGAAGAAAAAACCAACTAAATTGAAATGAACTTGACATCATGCTTACACATTTATGTGTGTATGTGTGTTTATGTGTTGACACACTAAGTTTGCTCAATTAAGCTAACCAAGAAGTATATGTAGATATATGGTAGTAATAGGGATGCAGTGGGGGTCTCTGAAAATTTCTAACACTTGCTAACATATGCATTTTTACTTTTCATACATTTTCATTGTTTAACAACCGCACGTCAAGTGTTGACTTGATTTACTTTTGAATATTTTTTCACTTACAACTCATACACAGACACAGACACACATACTATACTTGTATATGTTGGCATATGCAAATTATATTTTCGCCAATTTTTCCTTTTATTTAACACAAAAACCAAACAATGGCAACCAAAGTGGTTTACTTGGTTTTGGTTTTTGGAGCTGTTAACGCGCATCAAATGCTAAAGCAAGTAGACAAACCTTAGATCAGTGATACTCAACCTTTATTCATCATGGTCATCACTATAACTCAATAAACTTTGGAAGAACATCAGGGATTTCGTTACAACACTTTTCCAATCAGGAACGTGTGATTACTATTGTATATATGACAAACAAACTCTTGCATATCATGGATTGAGAATCACTGACAACACTAACTTATATAAATTCACGAGGGTTGTATCAAAGAGAGAGGTAGGAAGAGCAGAGAGAGAGAGAGGCATTAAATCGAATCATGAAGGGAAAATCTGTTGGAAGTCAACGCAATCAAGTCATTTGACTTTAGTTGAGGAGCATAAACATAATAATAACAATAATAACAACAGCAACAATAATAACAGCAACACTTCTTTATCACTTAACCGCAACACATTTTTTAATTTTCTCTAGCAAAAGACCCACCACCTTAGACCAACTCTCACACCCACTGACAGATATTTCATACACCCAGTAACCTTGCTTGATGTTGTTGATTGTTGTTACTTCTGGTATTACTTGTGACCTCTTTGCACGCACTCCCATTGGAATTATGCATGTCTGATGAGTTTTACTAAATGTAAGTGGATAAAAAATAAGTACATAGATAGAAATATACGCATGTATATATGTGTGGTTGTCAGTATCTCTATGTATGATAAAAATTGCTAAAAAATATTTATACAAAAAGAGGAGTGGGAACAACAGAAAACCAGAAGCATCTTTGCATTCATTGCTATGGTAGACAGGAAATGATTCTATGAATTTGGTTAAATAATGGAGTAAAACAAGAAAGAAAATAACCTACGGTAAAAAACAACAACAGCAACAGGAGAAATTAAATTAAATGTGATTTGATGTGATTTCTTCTTATTTTTCTTAATACTATTCACAAACTCATAAATACGTTTATCTATCTTATCTATGTTTAAGAATCTTCAACTTCTTTTATCCTGATAAAGAAAACATTTTTGGTATAATGCATAGTATGAATTCAATTCCTTCTAAAGTTTCTTAAGATTTGACAGATTTAGATCTATCATATGTTTATTAAGTTTCTATCTCACCACATACATGATACATATTAGGAATGCTACTTACTACATATATAATAGTATATTGGAACATCAATTGTAGCCATATAACTCACAAAAAGCAATATCGGTAATGAACTCAATTCTCAGGATTCGCAAACAGTGTTGGTATTATAAGAGACACTAACAAAGGCAACCGAATGAATCAAAGGAAAGATACAATCTGATTGGACCTCAGATCAATTCAAGGAATACTATGTTTGTAATTCATCTATTACTTTAAGTATCTTAAAGACTTTGCTGAAAACAAAAATGAACAAATGTATATATGTATTTATGCCGAGAGAGAGAGAGAGAGTCTTTATAGTTTCAAATGAGTTCCTAGACTGATAAATATCCATTTGGCTCCACCATTTATTAAGCAATCAATCTGATCATGTAATCGGTTCAAGGGATTTCAGAAAAGATATTTATCTTTTTACACCCGCAGTTGTCATATTTGTTCGCTTCATGTTATCCCAAATGAATTGAAAACTGGAATGAATTTCACTCCTATCAAATTCAAAGTTCTTATTCTTTTGAAAAGAATTAGTGTATTTATGATAAAAGAAAATTGAATCATACAATCACTTCAATCCTCAACACATTGGATCTAATAGCCACTTCCATTAGACGTCATAGCCATATACCCATATTTGGTCACCAATTTTCACCCATTTGTCAGCTCCTGAGAAAAGTTTACAGAACAATTCTTTTGGTTATAATTTAGCAATTTCAAAACAAACTTCGCTGCCACAAACTTCATGTCCAAAATATTCGAAAAAATTCCATGGCAACTTTACAAATAGTAAATCGATGATTCTCCACAAAAATTTTCTTCACTGCTTCAACAATATCCGTCAGTTGTCTAGGTGTTGGGGTATACAGGGTTGACCTCGTCATTGACATCTTCTCGACCTTCTGTGAAGAGCTTGTACCACTTAAGAATACTCATTTTTTTTTTTTACTCAAAGTAGACTTGCGAAATGCCACAGTCACAGTTTCAAGTACTTCGGAGCATTTCATTTTGCTTTTCACACAAAATTCAATACAAATTCTTTGATCAATTTTTTTAGATTGCAACAAATTGCAAAAAAACATAAAAACATGTGTAACCTTTATGTCTGTTAAAATGAAACTAAAAATGGAAAATGACTGATAATCCAAACATATGTTTGGGACATGTGTACCAATATAACAAGAAATTGAAAATCTATAACATATAGCCAGAGAAAAATATAAAGGGACCTTATTTTTTCAACACACCTCGTATATTGTACATATTATATATATTACTGGATACAAGCGATAAAGATGTTGTCATGTTTTCGGAAATTCTATGCATTTGACAGACATACTTAGAATATGTTACATGCCCTTATATCATCGATCATTGGTATTGTTGCGTTGGATAATATATCGTCAATGGCATGAATGGAAATGTTGCATTAGCAAGTATCAAATCCCAATGATTTTCATCTTCCAGTAATTCCAATTCGCGAATCTTACCCACACTTGTCCATTGACTGTTTGCAAAAATTCAAAAAATTTTGGCTTGCCTTGTCTACGTCTCTCCCAGTTTTTATCTAATTTATTCAATAGAAAAGATCATGGAACTTTGTCCTAAACAATATCCTTGAAACCGCATTAAAAAATAATGAAATCTTGCCAACAGTGAACCAAAACTATCATATATTTTAAGCTGGAACCAACCATATACAATAACAATGTTTCATTGAAATCGGTTGGGTGGTTTCGAAGATTAGCGTGAACGAAAAAAGAAGATTATTTCTTCTATTAGAAAACTATCCCATCTTTTTTCAGTCACATCTAGTTAACAATCTTTAAAAATATAAATGGAGAGAGAAATTAATATGAAGTCGAGAAGCTCCAACACCGTTTGATCGACCACCATGAAAGTTGACATATGTGCTATCCATTTTGTTATCGGATCAAAAATTTCCACCATTTTAAGAACAAAGCAATGAGTAATCTGTGTTAACCACATGGGCAAAGTGTTGATATTGTTGTAGACTTCAGAAAGTAGTGTAATAGTTTTTTATTAAAATACTAAGAACGAAAGAAAATTAAATTATAAATAGCTCATACATATTGAATGTATGTAGAATTGAATCTTTGTTTTTAAACCTATCTTCTATACCAATCTATCTATCTACTCAAATAAAGGACAAACCCTAATTCAAACCCTTACTTTCGTTGCTGCCTTACATACTTATGTAGTATGTGGAGATTTTCTGATCCAAAATTGGAGCGAAGGCATATCAATGATCTCCGTTGTAGCCAGTCTTTTGCTATCATAATACAATCCTTATCCATGATTTAATAATTATTTATGCTTACAAAATCATTAATTCTCATGATCTAATCAATATTTGGTTCTTACATAATTCTCTTTTGTAATGATAACTTATATTTTACAAATATCTAATCTGATTGTCCCTTGATGTGAGATTTCTAATAGGTTTACCATACGGTTATAGAAATAAAACCTTTTTTCTCTGGGTGCTCATCAAGCCAAATTAACAAATACTTGAAAAATTATAATCAAAACAGAATTTTATCCGCCATTATAATATCAAACCTCATCTATCAAATAATACAATCCTCGTTGTTGGTCATACTAGCCACAGTCGGAGTCATAATCAAAGTAGTAGCAGTAGTTAGTTAGAGTAGCATTAGTAGCAGTAGCCAGTTGTTAGTTTGGCAATCGGCAGCTAAGTTGTCTTTCGTTTTTCGTATATATTGTAAGTTAGTTTTTCCGATTGAAGGGCGCTCGCTCATTTGTTAGCCAAGGCGGACGAGTAGGTAGATCGGGGCGCTTGCTTAGGTTTTTTACAATTGCCGTAAAAGAAAAACAGTTTCGGGCAAGTAGCTTTGCGCCGCTATACCATTGCCAGCTTTCGTTTCGTTTGCGGTTCGTTCGTTTGTTCGTTTATTCTTTCTTTTCTTTCATTTGTTCATTCGTATTTATAATTTTGCATTGTCGGTGGCATTCGTTGGCATTCGTTGGCATTCGTTTATTGTTGCCGTTGTGCCATTGTCGTTTGGGCTTGAAGTTCGCGTTATGTTGTTTGCTGTGTTGTGTTGCGTTGCGTTGCGTTACTTTACTTTACGTTGTGTTACATTACGATGCAATGCGCGACGCGGCGTCCATCTGCTTTGACTTCTAAGTCACTCACTCAGTCGGCCAACGCCAGTTCAGCTTCAGACGTTTACCAGTTCGTACGCTTTTGTTGCCAAAACAAACAAACAAAACAAAATAAATAATATAATAATAAGAAGAAACAAGTGTCAAGTGATTTTTTTTTGTTTTTTTTTCTCTTTTTTTTTTTTTTTTTTTTGGATTTCAAAACAAACAAAAGAAAAAAACAGAAAATTTTTAAACATTTTTTAACCAAGATTTTAAACATTTTTCCATTGAATAAAAAAAATTTTTCAAAATTTTTTAATACCATTTTTTTTTTTTGTCAATTTTATTAAAGATTTCTTGTGTTTTTTGTTTAAATACACAAAACTGTTGATTGTGTGTGTGAATTTGTGTGTCTGTATGGGTGTGTTTGTGTGTGTGGTTGTTTTTGAAAATACTTTATACAATTAATTATAATAAATTATTGACAAAAGGTATTTCATTGACTTAAATTTATATTGTTTTGTTTTGTTTTGAAAATCCTTTAAAGTTGCCTGCAAGTGTCTCCTTTGTCTGTTGCTTAAATTTACTTTGCTTCAAAAGAGAATAATTTGAATTTGAGTGTTATTCATAAGGATATAAAAATGTATAAATAAATTCTTAAGTAATACTATTATTATTTATTTAAATTAAAAGTTAAGGATATTTTTTTTTTTTTTAAATTCTAATGCCACAAAATTATTTCTAAAAAACTACCTGAAGGAATCTTCCTTCTACTTATGTACATTTGAATTTAAGGCTTCTTAAAACATTTCTTAACTTATAAAAATCATTTCGAATTTGTTCAGTTTTCTACTTTTTGAATTGAAATGTGTTAAAAAGTGGAAAAAAGTCCATTAGAAAACCTTTCTGGAATTAATACTTCATCAAAGTTTTAAGGTAAAATGTCAATGAAAAGATTTGTCGTTTGTCTCTCTGAGTTTCAGTTATGGATTTTATTTGGAAGAAACTAGAATCATTTCCCCGAACATTTTCGGATTAAACAATTAAATCCAATTTAAATTTTTTCAATATTTTAGTATGTTGAAGCAATAATAGAACATTTCTTTAGAACTCAATGAAGTATTGTTAATTTTATAAGCAAATCTAAATAGAAATTAAAATCCAATAGTTATAACGTAAGAATTGTGTAGAAGTCTCTGAAAGAAGAAGGCATTGGTATGTGTTTCTTTCCTAGTAATGCCAATGTCACAATTCAGAATTTAACTGAATTCATATGATCTTTCATTTGATCCTTCTTGATAGGAATCAAATCAACATGCAGAAGTTATTTTATATTCAAAGCTGCAAATTAGAAAAATATTTCAAAATTTCTTTAAACATAAATTTAAAAACGAAACTTCTTTTAATAACATTAATCCAGAGATTAAGATTTGATAAAATCTTAATATATCTTATGGTAAAGTCAATGCAAATGAGATTAATAATTAGTTTTTAAGGATAAATTTTTTTTTATTTTTTTTTTTTTATATAAACTAAAGAAATTGAAATTTTTCATAAAGTCATTGCAAAAAGAAAAAGAAATAAAGAATATTTTTAATATTTAAGATTTCTATAGATAATTTTAATCCTTCTAATATTATAGTATGTTCTAATTTTGTAGTCAATAAGGGGAAAGCAATTGTTTTCTTGGAATTAATTTGAATTTCTCAAAATCTAAATTTGAATTTCTACTAAATTATTAAATTATTTATTTATAAACTAAATGAAATTTTTTCATTTAAAGTAATTATATCTTGGCCTTAACTCAGCATATCTTTGGATCATTTTAATTATTTGTTTACTTTTAAATGGGGAAAAATCTTAACAAGTTTCATTAAATTCAACTCTTCATTAATTAATTTTTAATTAAAAGAAAATGAAAATTTAACTAATAGAATTGCTCAATTTCTATTTCTATTTCAATTTCAATTTAAATTTCTCAAAATACAATACTGTTCAGAGTTCTTCTTTTGTTTGCCCTTTTATTTATTTATTTTTCTCACAATTTCACATTGATGACTTCGTACATACTTTGTTTATTAATCAATTTGACTTGAGAATTGAAACTTGGTCCACCCAATGAAGATATGAGATCATGCAATTCAATATACTTAGTAGTGCATTTCTTCACTTCACTTCGATATTTCTTTCTTTCATTCTTTCCTTAAAGGTCTAAATTTTACTATGTTTTGTTTTTAATTTTTTCCATTTTCACTAAGAAGATATCGAAATAATTTGAAGTGTGATAAAAATGAGTTTGGTTTCGATTTGAGGGGAAGTAGGTCGAAAATTACAAACACACTTGGAAAATCTCAAAGAAGAAAACAGAATCGAGCGATCGGTTGATCGACAGTTGGACATTATGATATTGTGATATTGCAATGTGTTCGATAAATCGTTTATGTCGGCAATGCACATTTCTAAGTGATTCTTAAGTGAAGCTGCTGACGATGCTTTGAAACTATTGAGACTGTTAAGACTGTTGATCATTAAAACTAAAGTGCATCATGCAATTTGGTATTTGAATTTTTTTGATTTCAGAATTGATATTGCTCATTGAGTTAATGATGGAAATCGACAGACAGAACGGCAGACATATCATTATTTATTGCCAATTTAACTTGAGAACAAACAAATGATATTTTCATGTATTTGAGTTTAAAGAGCGTTTCAAATTTCAGAAAGAAAAGTAACAAATAAATATACAGAAAATATAAATGAATAATTATAACAACTCAAAACAAATCAATCAAACAATCACTCAAACACTCAATTTATGTAAACAGAAAAAAAGAAGAAAGAAAAAAACTACATAAGCACATATCACATTGAATAGTAATTGGATGCTCTTGAGTTTGCCTTCTGTAACTCGGATATGTATTTCTCTTGTTCTATTAACATACATGGATATGTATGAATAGATTTTCATATGTGTTTCTAATAGTATTGTAATTCCAATATTTTCCTTAATTCAAATACAATGTCAGCACATGCTCGTTTAAGAATTGATTTGATCTGAAGGGTGTTTTTTTTAGAGTTACACAATTTTAAATTAAAATAAAATAAAGAAAAATATTTTTAATATCAATTAAGCTGACTTTATTGGATAGATAATTGTAAGACATTAATATTTAAATATGATTTCGGTCATGTGGCGTATTCAAGACGCAATCTGGGAGTCAAATTTTCACACTGTTTTCACAGCATTCTCTCTTCAAATATTGATTTCCAGTTGTTCAATTATCTCTGGTTTAACGGCGTAGGCAAGAGACTTTACATAACATATAAAAAAAATAATCCAATGGGGTTAAATCACACGATCTTGGTGGCTAATTAATAGGAACATTACGTGAAATTATTCGTTCATAAAAAGTTTCTTTCAGTAAATCAATTGAATGGCATCCATTGGAACCACAAGTCAGCAAGATTAATACCAATGAAAAACCTTCTAATCATGTTTCTGTCGCGTTTACCGTTGACATTAACATTCTGGCCATCTTCGTTTTTGAAGACATATGGACCAATGACTCCGCCGGCCCATAAAGCGCACCAAACAATCATTTTCTGAAACAAAAATTTGTTTGGAAAATCAAGATCAATATCGATTTGTACTTTGGCCCAATGGTCAATTTCAACAATTTGCAAGCGTTGCTGTGGTGTAAGTCTATCCATAGTGAAATGCCAAATCTTACTTAACAAAAAGCAACTATCAACTATTAAATCGGTTGTCAAATAAAGCAATGTTGACAACTCAAAGTTGTTAGCCTCTAAAAAACACTCTTTATGTAGTTGCCTCCATATGGAGTCCTCCAATATATGATATTTATGATTCTCTCATTAGATGGATCGGAACCGACAGCTCAGTTTGTTTTGTATAAATTATTTTCAATAAATTATTTGATAAAGCACTATAAAATTTTGCTAAGAATGAAACAAACAAATTTTATATGTTTAACAATTTTTTCCCATCCATTTATCTTATGCGAAAATTTAAGAAATTTATTCAGTCATTTAAGAACCTTGAATTAAAAATTTTGCAATCAAATAAAATATATGTACATTACTTGACAGATCTGTTCTTTGATAATATTGTACGAGTATATCATCCTAGTGTGAGCAAGTTTTGTCACATTGTTTTTGCAAGTAGTATAACTCATGACTAATGAATAGCAGAATTATTATTTTGCTGAAGGGAAATCATCTTAGGGCTTTAGGATTTATATCCTGCAAAAAAAAAAAAACAAAACACCTTTTGAATGATATATCTATTTTCATGATCACAATTGTTAATAGAACCACAACTGAATTTCAGTTGTTATTATGCATAACTGATTCGAATGAATTAAAATTCAATTTTCTATTCATTTCATTGGATTTTGTGAAAACAACAATTTGCAATTGTTTCTTAAAGTTGCAATGGAAAATATGTCATCATAATAAATAAATGAAATTACTTAAAGTTGTCACAGAGTTGAGAGAGAGGAAAGAGAGAAGAAGCATCATTAAGTTAAACCAAATCGATATACCATATGAAAAAATCACACATTTATATATTTTATTTCCCTCCTCATCATGCTACAGCTATCTGTATCCATCCATCCATCCATCCATCCATCCATCCACCCATCCATCCACCCATCCATCCATTGTCACTAAAATTTGTTGCAACAGGAAAATACATAAAGTTGAAATAAATCTTAGAGAAAAAGACAAAAATGTTAAACGATCTTGACACTGATCGCACTAACGAATAAATATAGTAAAATAAAATAAAATACCATACTCAATCTACAATATAATACTTGGGGATAGATAGGGCAAATCATTGGATCTTTAAGATGCCAGCAAATGTTTCTTCTACTACTACCACTACTAATAGTAAAGTTGCCGCCGGCACATCCATCCACCCCACCCAAATTTGCCACGCTTGCGGCTGCATGCCACTGTCTGACCACATAAATTGTCGTCTCCGTCATAGTCGAACGTCGGTTGTCGGTTGTTGGTTGTCGGTTGTTGTTTGTTGCAATGAATTGTGTACGCGCCCAGAAATAACTTTAAAATAGACAATCAGACAGATAGGAAGAAAATAAAGACATGATCATGAAATCATGGTGATGATGATCAAGCAACATTTCATCATCATCATTATATTGTACATATTAAAGTATTAAACTTCAACATGATGAGCCTCATCAGCATCTTCATCATTATAAACATCATCATTCATCAACAAACATATGTAGTGTGTCTGTAGGTAAGATTAAGTTCCTAGTTTTGCCTGAAGCAAAAATTTGTGTTGACAAATTATTCTTGTCAATCGTTCAATTCGATCATTCCTTTCTATCTTCTGTTCTTCCTTCAATCCATCATACCTTCATTAATCGATAGCTCAAGCAATAAATCGAACGATCGTTCGATAGATAGATAAATTACTTTAACTTCGATTACATGTGGGGACCACGCCTAAATGCAATTCACTCACGACATCGAATGCAGTTTACCGGTTGGCAGAGAGGGCATTACAAGCATACAGGAGGAAAAGTCTCCCGGTGGCAGGCGTGTACGTGATTATAAAATTTTATCTGTAGAACTTATCAAAAAACAAAAATATATAAATAAATTTATATACACAAAACTTACAAATTTGTCAGTTGCATACATGCTGCTGTGAGTTGTTTTCTTTTTTTTTTTTTTTGTTTTCTATTTATAAATTCATGCTTCTCATCTCATCTCATCTCATCTGATCTAATCTAATCCGATTGAAAATTTCGATATCATTCTGAATTCTTCCTTTTTTTTTTTTTTTTGTTTCTTATACTTTAGAGAATTTGCTACTTTTGCAGTTTTGTTTTTTCTGCTCGTCCGTTTATATATTTTTGAACATGTTTCATTTGAAATGTTTCCTGCTTTCAAAACAAAAAAATAATATAAAAATTAATTTCTTGATTTTTTTTCATGAAAAAAAAAAATATATATACAATATATATCTAAATTTATTTGAAAACAAAAAACTGTTTATTTTGCAGTTTCTTTTCTTTTCGTTTCGTTTTGATTCACTTCATTTCTTTAATTCTCCTATTTCCTTTATTCGAAACTCACATTTAGTTATTTATTTAGATTATGTAGTTTTTTGTTCTTTGAATTCTTATATTACCTACAACAAATTCAGATCTTTGAAAAGGAGAGTGGGAACTTGAAAAATTTCAGAACATGTGCAGACAATTGTTCTTTATATAGAACACAAGTTGCTTAGGAGGAGTCACGATGATGATGATGATGGTGATAATGATGAAGATGATGACACTTGCAAAATTGTATGTTTTATGATAATTTATGTAATTTCCCGTTATATTAAACACAGAATGAATTCTAAGAAGATCTTAACTAGCATTTTTATAAGTCTCAAATTGCAATGATATGATTTGTGAATTTGGATCTACAAAATCTAAATACTCATTACAATCTAGCAATGACATCATCTCAATCTTTCAATTTCATTTGTCAACAAAATCCATTCTGATGATGATCTGGATGAAGCAAATACTATGGCAACAGAGAGTTTCTTCATAGAATATCTATTCATAATTCATTGTTCATTGTTTTGCCTTATAAAACAGAAATTTGTTACCCAGCGTGATTTTTAATATTTTTATCCAAAAAATTTGAACATTTTTGTACTCTTAATATTTAGTTACAGAGTCTTCTATTTCCTTTCCTGAATCTTAAGTTGATTTTTCTAATTACATAAAGATTCCAGAAAAATTAAATTTTATACTATATGCTAAATGGTTTCAAGTGAGCAGCAATGTGATCCTACTTACTGTAACTTCCACATACATATGAAGGTCGATTGCGGTGTTTACTTGGATAGAGAGTGACAGTTCTTTTGTAAACAGAGTGAGTGTACAGACTGCCATAGATAATGCCAGCAGAGATTGGTGATAGTTCACTATTACAATATTACATAGAGTTTGAATGCAATAGCTGATTTTTGAGCTTATAATGTCAATGTGAAGTTGAGAGCTTAGTAGATCTTTTGATCTGATCGCACAGGTAGCAGCAAGTGCGCTTATTACTATTGGGCAAATTTGTAAGGTTCCTTTTGTTCATTCTACATGATAATAATAGTTTTAAACAAAGTTATAGTTCTCCTAAATACTATATATAAGTACGATATATTATATCGGTATATTGTATATAAGGAGGCTAATGCTCGTGTCCTCTTTTAGAAAATTGACAAACAACCTGCTTTTTATGAATATGAAATGCAGAATAAAATACCAAAATTGAATTACTAAAATTACCAGAAATAGATACACTATCCAAGCCAATAAAGTTTAAATATTATTTCATTACATTCAACAAACATCATAGAACACTTTAGTAAGACTTGAATGAATCTAAAATATTACATTTATACTTTATAGGCAAACTTTGATTTACCACTCTATCGAATCTTAGTACTTAACAAATGCATGATTGTTGGAAGATCTAGGTCTAGGGCCACTGCCTTGGTTTGAGCGTTAATATAAATGTATACATATGTTTAGATAGATTAGTTTACTAGTATTTGGTACTAAGACCAACCCATTACAGACACAATCGGATGCCTCAAATATAAAATATGCTACTCCAACCTTGTCCAAAACTAGATGAAGATATTAGGTATGAATTTGTATAAACTTTTTATCTCACCCGTAATCATTATTACCAGCATCATCATCATCATCATCATCATCATCATCATCATCATCATCATCATTGTCATGTTTATCTATTGTGTGTCAACCAATAAATGTCAAAGCAATTTAATTTTCTTTATTTTTCCACTAAAGAAGAAAAAACTGTGAAAATGGAAGAAAAATAGAAAAGGAAAAAAATAAAGAAAGGAAGCCATGCAAATTCATTTCATCTTTTCATTTTTTCGTCGTTTCGTTTTTATAGAAAAATATAATTATGGTTCTTTAAAATGCTTTTAGACACTAAATGCATTTCTTACTAAGACTTTTGACCAAAAAGTGCTAAAGTGCACACACAATTTTTCTTGGTGTTACAAATTTGCAACATTTGGCTGCACTATGCGTCATTAATTTTAATGACTTTAATAATTAAAAAAAAAAAAAAAAAATAAACAAAAACGAGAATATAAGAAAAATTATTTAATAAAATAAAAGTATAAAATTCTTTTAATAACTGATGATGAATGATGTAGATGATGATGATGATGATGGTGATGGTGATGATGCATTCTATGCAAGAATCATTAACATCATCACCATAAAGTGCTTTGTGTGCATTTATCTAAATGCAACGGTTGATCAGTATGAGACAAACAACGACAGACAGATAAATAGTTCAAAGATGAGCCCAGCATTTCATTGGTTCATATTTGCAACACTTTCGCTATTTTTATTAAAAAACCAGAAAGAAGGGTATATGCGACTATGCTAATGATGTTATACTCTTCACGCATCTGCTAGAAAACGTTTTTGCTTACAATCCTGTGATCCTGTGCATACAGAAATATTTCAATATTGATTTGGTTTAAGTTTAGGATAGAGTATAGGAGCTATGCTATCCAGTAGTCCTAAGATCTTTAAATTTACATGATGATGACTATGGATCAGACACTTATTATGTCCAAATTTCAAGATGATAGCATAAAAAGCAAAAAAGTTTTTCTAATAAGAACATGAATTTGAGTAGGGTATTTGTATGGGTGTTACGCACCCTAGTCATCCGATTCGGCTGTTTCCACATGATTGACAAATGTACTGCGTATATAGAAGATAAGGGTAAATTAAAACTCTCTAGCTAAAAAATTGAGGGATTAGTTTGCATACATACAGACAGACAGACGGACATGGGGTCTTCGATATCTAATTACAAACTTCATGTCGAACTTATAATACCATTCACTACGTGAAGAGTATAGCAAGACATCTTTGGTTACATTTCCAATGAAATCTTCATACCCTTCACTAAAAAATGGGAATACATATATCAATAAAAAGTTCTAAAAAGATATTTTTGATACTACATACTATTCTAAATTCCCTAAAGATAAGAAATTTTTGTTTTTAAATGCGATTTGCATGATCATTGGTTTAAGTTTTAGATATCTTACGATATGTTATTATTTTTATATATTGAAGAGGTTGTTTTTATAGTATAGTTTTTATACTCTAAAGAATCACGTTTCCCAACTTGAGATGTTGTCTCCAGAGAGATCTACCCATTCTATATCCATAAAATTCGAGACACCATATTTATCAAACTATTGTAATATTTGTAATAAAGATTATATCTGTGCATACATTAGATGACTTTAACTACTAGACACGTTTATAAACCCAAGCAATAGCTTTTAGTTTGGATTGTATAAAAATCTATGTGTATCTAGTATTCGACCAATGAAATCTCCCCATAATATTGGACAGAAGTATATTAGATTTGTAATTTGCTGTCTTTCTCCTTCATTGCATCACAAACGTTACGATAAAGTTGGATATTTTGTGCCATATATAGTTGTATGAAAGGTATAAGAATTGCATTCAAACACTTTAAGCATTTGCATTAAGCCTCATTAGTATTATTAAGTGATAGTAGTACAACACCAATGAAGAGCCTGTGGGCTCATACCTCCAACCACCCAACCTTCCAACCCCTCTTCCCATTCAATCATTACATGAAAACGCTTAAAAATGTGTTTTATCAAAAGAATTTGTTGCTCTCTTAGTATTTGACGAAAGGCAAATATATATATATGTATGTATCAAAACAGAGACTTCAAGACTTTGACAGACCTTTGATTATTTAATGTTGATATTTCTTATTGTTCTTCGTTCCTCTTTAGCTTTTCTATTCATTCATTCATTCATTCATTGAAACACTCATTCATTTTGAAGTCTTTCATATATTTTATAGTATATTGTAGTATGTTGTTGTCGTTGTTGTATTGTTCAAAGGTGCTTTTCATATACCAAGTATAATCGTGGTATGCGAACAATATGAGTATCCAGTAAAAAATGGAACAAGTATTCACAGACTTCAATTATTTATTATGCGTAACATGTTTTAAGCAAAATGTTTTCATTCAGCGTTTTTTCTTCTCGTCTCGTCTCGTCGCTTCTCTTCTTTTCTCTTCTCTTCTCTTCTCTCATCTTATAGTGACTAAATACCCTATAGTCTATTAAATGTGATGTGATTCTAATTTTATAAAGTGTTTGCACTTATAATTGTTCAATGTTATATATCTCAAGTTCATAATAGAAATTCTGTTGCCTGTTATATGTATAACATAAAAAAAACATATGTTTGTTTTATAAAAAGTAATACCTTATTCCAAGAGAGAGACTATACTCCATAGAATTATGAACCTGATTTTGTACAGTCAATAAGGAAATATTATAAGTAAAAATTCTTGGTTGTGAACTTCGTTCAATTGAATGAATAGCAATGCCAATAAAAGTTGAATGTATTTCAGAAAAATAAAAAAACAATCAGTAGACTTTCGATAATTTTAACTAATTAAAACCAGATCCATTTAAGTTGGCAATTTGTTTACACTAGAGAAATATATGCATACAATTTTTAATATTAGAAAATTCTGTGGCAAACATTGTTAGATTTGTTTGTGGTTTTATTTTATACCTTTCCATTGACTTTTCTTATAACACTTAAGCAGTCTTTTTGCGGAGCAATAGCAAAACTTCGATCACAAATCAATAGCCTTATCAAATATTGTATTTGCTTCGGATGAAATAGCACGCTTATATTGCTCATGTTGTTGAATCGACTCCATCCCCAGTATTGGTCTTTACACTTTTAGATTTTAGCCAATGTGTATTGAACATTCATTCAGATTATGTGGCTAAAATCATATATGTGAATATCAATAATGAATGTCTTACATGGGGCATCATTGAGTCAAGTATATGTGCATCTTTCTTAGTTAAGTTCACTCCTGATTTTTCCATTTGATTTTATTTATTAAAACGCTTAGATGCATCTTTTCCGTGATCTATATGTGCAAAATTTAAATCTTGTGCTACAGTTAAAGATTGAATAAAAATAAAGAAGAAAGCATTTGCCTTTTTCCAAGACCTAAAAAGTTTATAATTTTTGGTTCTTTCTTTTTAATTGCACATTGCTTTCAAAAATACAATGCAGCATTAGTTTTTTATGTTCCACTGTTAAAAAATATTTCACACTCGTTCTAATAGAAAAATTCCACACTCAAAAATACTCATAACAAAAACAGCGATACACTAAACTAATGAGACCTTAACGACCAATCAAATCAAAACACTAAAAAATAATATAAAAAAATAATTCACAAATTCAATGATTCGCTGCATTTTGGTGTGGCGCCAATTATTTACAATTATTGAAAGTGTAATGCGACGGAAAGAATTCTATGAATCACTTATGTAAAAGCACAAGAAGAATAAAAACACACCTATGCATTCTTTCTCGCGAAACTTAAACACAAAAAAAAAAAAAAAGTTCAAATTATAGATCTTTATATTATGGAATAGGCTATATTGTTGGGGATCAAATAGTTTTGTAATTATAAATTTTAATGCCATGAAAATAGCATAAAATCAGAATTAAAAAAAATATTTAAAAATAGTAGAACATTTTCTTTTGTGCAAGTTTTAGGATAAATCAATGGAGATAAGAAAAATACTCAAATTAGCAAGTAGTTAAGGGTGTTCAAGTTAGTGAAAGTAGAGCACAGGTCAGAGACTTTCTTTTGAAAATTTAGAAATCTCATTTCAGGACAATACACTCTTTAGGATTCCATAACCAAATGGTGCCGACGTAATCAGATAACTAAGCCACAGCTGTCCGTCCGTCCATCCGTTCGTCCGTCTATCAGCGGCCTGTATCTCATGAACTGTAATAGACAGACAGTAAATATTTTCACACAATGTTGATTTCTATTACCGCTATATGAACAAAAAGTAGCAATAAAATAAAGTTAAAAGTTAAACGAGGTCTCCATACAAGAAATGTGTTTTCTATATGATACCCAAGAAGTATGCAATACTTTATTATTAATATACAATCAAATAAAATGATATAAGTACAATGTCAACAGTACCCTCGGGAATAAATAGATTTTATAGACACAAAATAATAATAATATATTTGAAAATTTTGTTTTATTTCTAATCATTTCCTTTTGGAAAATATTTAAAATTCATTCCTAAAAGATTATGGTTTCCCAAGTATCTTATGATTTATATCATATTTTCTGCCATTTTGTTTTTAATTTGAAGATTTTGTCACAACAAACTTACTTTTCACTTAAAGAAGTTGCAAACAATTTGCTAAAGATTCATTTCAAGTGGCATTCATGAGGAAAATTTAGGAAACAACATATTTTTGTTTTTATCAATTTTAGAATGAAGCAGAGAACAAAAAAGGGTTTCTAAAAATTAATTTGTTTTCTGTCAGTTTCTAAGAAATCCATCAAATTATGTAAAAAACAATTTAAATGACCCTCTGCAGCCAAAATTCAATGAAAATTGAGTATCATTTCTCAACAAAACCCTTCTATAGCATACAAATATATAAAATCGGAAAAGAAAAATCTATAATAAATAGAATTTCATTTTAATTTCATGACGATTTTTATTCTAATTATAAAACAATCTATGTACATATGTATCTTTCTGTTGTAAATGAATTTCTCTTTTATATAAAATCTGATTTCATTTATTTTTGAAAAGTTAATTGAAAATTTTGAACATTAGAATTATAAATGAAGGCATTTTGCCAATAGTTTTTATTTAACAACAACAATAATAATTAATTAATGTTGGAAAAGATAAGATTTTGTTTTATTTCAATTTCGATTTCTGTTATCGCTTTATTTCGACTTTAATAGAATTTCTTGTTATTTTTCTGTTTCGCTTTATAAAAGATACTTTTTTATTTTATTTAAAGATTCTTTTTTTTTTTTTTTTTTTGTTTGTTGCTTAAAGATACTTTTCACTATGAAGCACTTCGAACTACAATAGCAATGAAAAAAAAATGTTGTTGTTTTGTGTTGTGTGCAGTTGTTTTGGCAACCAAGTAAACCAAAGTATCTGTATCAATTTGCATATCTTCTACACCTGTGTACCTGTAGCTGAGTGATTTCTATGTAAATATATTTTGTATAGGTTTAATGTTTCAGAATCGTTTGCCAATGTTATTTTATGTCTACAGAAAGAAAAATTCAATTTTTCACTTTTTGCCCCACTCTTTAGTAGTATTAGTAATGACGTTTGTTGCACCCTTCTTGGCTTTTTCAATAGCTTCGCCCACTGATGTATAATATCTATGGATTATAATTAATAAATATTATATTCGAATTTATTGAATTACATGCAAAAACCAAGACAGAGAAATGATGAAATAAGTTAAACTATCAAACAACCATGCTAGCGTCCACCCAATCGACTAATTAATTAAGTGACTGAGTGATTAAATGACTAGACTAGACTATAACATGGGTTAGTTTTATCAATACTGAACTTAATTGACTTTTTCAGCGATTCATTCAATCAGTTTTTGGCACATTTCACTCTAATGGCGTCGGCGGTGTCTCTTGTGGTTTATGCTCGATTTCATTTCATGTGATTCGATTTAGTTTAGTTTTACAGATTTTTCTTTTTGTTATTGTGTGTTTTTCTCAAGTTCAAGTTCATTTCATTTACAATGTACTAAATTTGTATAACAAACAATTTATTGAAATTTATGCACTGCCACCAGAATTCGAAGGAAATCTTATATTCATCGTCATCGTCTGCAGGCGTATAATAATTTTAGTATACTACAAAACAATATACAACATGACACAATACAATTACAAAAAGAAAAATAGACTAAATAAAGAAAACTGCAATCATGCATCATTCTTGGTTCTCTTTTCATAAGTATATTTTTCTTTTTATTTTTATATAATTTATTGTGCTATGAATCATATTAGATTCAGTATGTGTTGCAGTGAATCTGAGTCAAAATGAATCAAAAGTGATGCTGTCTAGACCCACCCATCAATATTGAATACAATAGAAACACGATACTGTGATCTTTAATTTTGAATCTCAACTGAATGCTTTACATTGCTTGTCAAACTGAAGTGAGCTTAGGTTTTTATGTATGAAATACTGATATATTAACTATTTTATTATGCCAAGTGAGTGAATAACAACTTAATTCCGGCACTTTCCTGTCTATGTCTTCAGTAAAATATAAAGCAATAGATATTGCCTGCAACAATCCTTAGAATGCTACTCACACTTACTCTATATATGAATGCATGTATTTAAATTTCTGATTAGTATGGAAATACAATTGATTTAGGTCTGAGTATTGCCGAATCCAAAAATGAACTCAAATATTTCCATGAGCAAATATAATGAAATAAATTACAAGTGCTCGAAGAACTTTCAAAATCAAATTAATTTATTGAAATTATTTTCTTTATGAAAACAAATGCGTAAATCTTTAGAATATTTCCCACATTTTAGGCACAATTTCGACTGAATAGAATTATAAGTTTGTCATAAAGTTTGTAATGCATAGAAGGAGGCATCGTAGACCACTTATATATTTTTGATCAGTGCAACAAGACGAGCTGGGCTAGCCATGTCCGTCTGTCCATTTGTCCATCTGTATGTCTATCTGTCTGGCCGTATATATGCAAACTAGTCCCTCAAGTTATTGAGCTTTAAGGCTGAAATTTCAATTACCACCGAATCGCATCACTAGGAGGAGTACCTCCCATAGAAATCTCCTACTCAAATTCATGTTCTTATTGGAAAAACCTTTTTGTTTTTTGTGTTATCGAACTGAAATTTGGACAATAAAAGTATTTGTCCCATATACATAAGTCACTAATATTTTTACACCCTCGGACTATCAGGAGGGGTACCTCCCATACAAACCCTCCACTCAAATTCATGTTCTTATTATTTTTTGCGCTATTATCTTGAAATTTGGACTTAATAGGTTTCTAATCCATATTCATTAACCATGTAAATTTCAAGATCCTAGGTTTATTCGATTGCATAGCTCCCTTACGAAAAACGTATTCTAAAGGATGTGTGAAGAGTTAATAGAAATCTTCGTCGTAGTCGAAGATACCCTTCTTTCTAGTTTTTATTGTATTAATTGTGACGTTATTAAGATTATCCCTTTTTACGAAATCGGAAACGATTCTTCATCACAAAACAAAGAAACATAAGATCGTTTGAATAAGTTTTTTGAGAAGAATCGAGTATTAATATTAATAATGATAAATTTATTTCAAAAGATCATTTCTTTTACGATTTGGTTATGGGATTTTAGTCTCACTCTCTCTCTCTCTCTTCCTCTCTCTCTCTCTCTTATCCACTTCTCAGCAATTTTCAAATTTTATCTTCACAATTTTTACAAAGAAATCACCTTCTCGTAGATTTTATTTATTTTGTTTTTCTTTTTTTCCAAGTTGGCTTCTTTTTCTTCTGAGTGAACATCATAATCGCTAAATACTTAACTCAATGTAATGCAAATTTGATTCAAAATTAAATTATACTTAAGAGGAATTACCGAAGAAAAGAATTGAATGAATAGGAATGATAGAAGAAAAATGTGACAATAATGCTCTTGATGAGGCAGCAATAAAAGTATTCAAAACAAATGGAAAAAAACACAAAACATTTTAAGAAAAATTAACATAAAGTATACGCAGTGTTGGCCATTTGAGAAATCATTTTATGTTCAAAAAACAAGAACAAAAGATGTAAATAGAAATTAAAAACAAAACAAAACAAATAATGAACAACATCATATAAACATAAGTAACATACATAACTGTAAAGAAGGCCAAACACTTGCTGCTTGATTATTGAAGAATTAAGCAGCATTTAATGTCCTTGGATGTCCAAAAGAAAAAGTAAAAGAAAAAAAAACAAACTAAAGGACACTGGAGAAAAGTAATAGAAAATAATAATATAGGAAATGGAAAGGGAAAAAATAAACCAAACGGCACAATGAGAAAAGATGGGTTGGGATGGATGAAATGGCATCTCTGTAGAGTAGAGTAGCGTAGTGGAAGAATAGCGGAAATGTCAGCGGAAGCTGTTGTTAAAGTATCCTTTATTTTTTTATATTTTGGTGTTGACCTTTGCCAAAATCTCAGACTTGTTTTCAGGCTCATCAACATTTGTGTTTGCTTAAATTATTATTTTTATTATGAATTTATTTTTCTTTATTGTCGCTTTTGTTAGTTTCTCTATATAAAATATCCATCGTTTCAAAGTCCTTTGTATCCTGACAAAAACGGATGTTAGCATCAATTCGCAGCAATGCTGAACCACATGCTGAGTTCCTTTTCGGTACAGTTTTATAATGTAAATGTTTTACTATTTCTATGGACAATGATGACACTTAAAGGCAGCTTTTCTTTCTGCGAAAGAACAGTTTCTCTCGTAGTCTTAAGCCTTAAGATTTCTTTCATTTCCACAAAATTAGATAGTTAGATGTCACGTTGACCATGTTGGCGAATTTTCTTTCATAAGAAAATATAAAAACTGTAATTGAAAATCAAAAGAAATTTAAAAAAAAAAAATATATATAAACAAACTTTTAATCAGAAAAGAATTAAAAACAAACAAAAAAATATTGCAATAAATCAAGTCAAATCAAACAAATCATCGATTGTTGATATCTCACTTAACTTAATCCAAAAATTGTGGCTATTATGGGGGTGCGGCAGATGCCAATCGCCGCCTTCAAATGGCTGCCTTTGCTAATAATTTTGGTTCATCTGATTGCCTTGAATGACGCAAATACAAATTATTATCGCTATATGCCAAAGGGTAAGTGACAATGAAATTACAAATCATTTTAATTTTTTTCCATTTTCAATAAGTTTTCTCTCTATATATTTACTACTTATATTCATAAATTATTATATATTTATATTCTTCACGTAGTGAATATTATTAAATTTTTGTTATGAAGTTTGCAATGCACAGAAGGCGACATCGTAGATATATTCTTGATCAACGCAATGAGACGAGTTGATTTAGCCATGTCACATTTGGACACAATAAGTTTCTGATCCATATTTATCAATCATAAAAATTATATAAATCAAGATCCTGGGATTACTGGATCGCATAGCTCCTATACGAAAACCGTTTTCTAGGGGATGCATGAAGAGTATTACATCTTCGGCATAGTCGAAAATACTCTTCTTTCTGGTTTTTTCTTATGATTATCATGCACTCAATAAAATGAATTGCAAAAATTTAATGCAAATTTTATCAATCAATGAATAAATGAATGAATTTATGTATATGTATGAGGGTAGTCTGAAGAGTACTCAAACCAGCCAACTTTATAATTGTATTGACCTTTTACCGATGATATTTTCCATGTTTACAAAACTTGATGGTTGCTAAACAAATGCATGCAATGAAAATACTGTTGAACAAAGTATTGTACTGCTTCTTTAACTGGAATCCGCAGTCTTATTAAAGAGGGGATCCGGAAACAATTTTGACCAATATTTGTTACTATTATTAATATGGTGGCACCCTTTGATTTGAAGTGATCCTCCTTCTAAAGATTAAAAGTTCTAAGAAAAAGCAATTGAATTGAAATAATTTTTGGGCAAATAAAGCTAAGTAAATAAATCTTGTAGCCCAGTTTTGATCAATTGAGAGATATACGAGACAGGAATAAGCCAACGCAAAACTGCAGTCATTCAAAAAGCTGATATAACTCTTAGTAATACCCTCGTTTAGAGGAATATGAAGTTTTTTCTAAGGCATTTTAATATAATAATTTTAAAGTCGTCTCATTTTGAATGATTCTTGACTGTTTTGATGATGATGATCATGATGACGATGCGCTTGACGCTTTTGGCCTTCACATAGTTAAACGTGAATGTGTCTAGTTGCAACTAGAATAGAATATTTTACTTATTCTAGATACTGAGTTATATAGATACTCTAGCAAACAACGCATGTGGCGCGTGGCAAATGATTGCATGGCGCCTGCCTGCAGCCGCTGGTCGCAATTAATTTCAATCAGATACTCAAATACTCATTCAGATAACCCACAATATGATCATATCATTCACATCTATTAAACATAAAATAGAATAGAATGCTGTGCATAAAAAATATAAAAAATTTTATTTAATAATGTTTAATTGTTTTTCAATTGCAAACATTTATTTATCTATCTATAAATTTACATTTTTTTCAAATGAGAACGCATCGCAATAATATCTTCTTCATCATCATCATCATGTTTAATCGTTCCTTCGTTTCACTTTATAAATAATTTTTGTTAATATATCAAACTGATATATGGCAGAGTCTGTCCCTGTTTAATTGTGCTATGCAATGACAATAAGTTTCAATCAAAGAGAACAACTTGAAAATATCATAGCAGCATAGACTTTCTTTTAAAAATAGTTCTATATTAATCATAGATACATACAAAGAAAGCCACATTATTAACTAAATTTTGTTTAAGACATTTATATTTTTGGTTTCAAGAGACCTTCAATTCATCAATCCAATCCAATATTTAAATCATTTTATTTATTCTTACTTATTGAAATTAGCTGAAATATTCACGATAATTTTTGAAGATGTCGGGCAAAATCATAATGACTTGGAGATTTTTACAACTTTTTTTTCTTATTTGGCCCGAAATATACTGAACCAATTTTAATAATTTTTTTGTTTTTAATAATAAATGCTAATGAAAAGAGTTGCGGACTTAGCTCTAAGATTATAAAAAAAAAAAATTGAATTAAGCACTAATATTAGTTTTTGAAATAATTCTATATTGTATCAATCATTTGATCAATCAACTCAATGTCTTCTAAATGTATGTGTATGTATTTGCAAATTAAAATCTTCTTAATTGAAATATAAAATAAACATAAATTTGTCTAAACAACCAAGAGATGATGATATTCTTCAACTTTTGTAGCTCAACATACTCGTACATCTTGCACACATATAGTTCACTCAATCTAGGCTAATTGTTTGTCGCTTTTGTAATAATTATGCTAGCATCCAATTAATTTGCACAACTATCTTAATTTAGGTACGAGTAACTACTGAAACAAACGATAAAAATAAAATAACTCAAAAAAATAAAATACTTTCAAAGATCAAAAGTGAAGATATGAACAAAAGATACTTATACATATGTATGCACTAAGTACTAAGTACGAATGACAACCTAAAATATAATAGAAAATGCAATAAATTTTAAGATAAAGTTAACTTCTGTGATGTAAAGAAGAAAAGACTTGGTATATTGAGAAGCAATTTTGATTACATTTCTTTTTGAAAAAAATGTTTGTAAATACATTTCTATTTTCTATTTCAAATGTAATGAATTCAGTTTTGGCTTCAGTTGCATATGACAGCAAGTTTGAGTTTTTTTATATTAAAAATTAGAAAGAAGGCATCTTCGACTTCGTTTTTTGTATGGGAGCTATGCGATCCAGTTAACCCACGATCCTGAAATTTACATGGTTGATAATCCTGGATCAGACATTTCTAGTGTACAAATTACAGTTTGATAGCTCAAAAAACAAAAAAGTTTTTCTAATAAGAACATGAATTTCGTTGGAGGATTTGTATGGGAGGTACTTCTCCTAGTAGTCTGATTCACCTGATTCCAACAAAAGTACTGCGTATTGTAAAAATAAAGTTTCGTGCAAAATTTCAGCTCTCTAGCTCAAAAACTGAGGGACTTAATTGCATACATACAGACAGACGTACGGACGGACAGACGGACGGACAAACGAACATGGCTAAATTAACTCGTCTTGTCGAACTGATCAAAAATGTATATATTTTGTAAGGTCTACGATGTCTCCTTCTGTGCATTATAAACTTCATGCCAAACTTATATTACTCTTCACTGCAGGAAGAGTCTAATGATATGATGATGGATCCCTTCAATGCAATTATAGAATTATCATTGTGTAATTCATAGGTGCATTGGTAAAAGATACTTTTGTTCTTGTGCCTCCAACAATATTAAATACTTTATTCCATTCATTCATCATACTATCATTATTTCCATTGTGCTCAGTTTAATGATAGAAAGATGATGGAATTCTGAAATAGAATTACACAATGAAATTATTACATACTTTCTTATTGTACTTAGTACTAAGAAGTAGTATGTATGTAGGATGCAAAGTATTTCTTATACTTCTAACTAATTTGATACTTTATGCATTCATTCATTCATATAATCATTTTCTTGAAGTTCATCTTAACAATGCTATATATCAAATACATAAGGAAGGTCTTTTATTTCATTCTCATTGAAATAAAAAATAAAAATTTTACTTTTATTTAAAATTAAATAAATTCTGGATTATTTTTTTTTTTTTTTTTTTTTCTGGTTTGTTCTCTTCTCTTCTTATATAAAAGGAAAATAAACAAGGTTTACCGGAATTGGTAACATTCTCATTATTATAATAGTATTGTATTTTCTACACTTGAATTTTTCCTATTGTTACAAATTACCGTTAGTTAACTGTACATTTATACATGTATTGTCTTTTTTACATTGCTTACATATTTTTTTTTTTTTTGATTAAAAGAAATAAATTAAAGGAAAGGAAGGGAAAGGGACAAGAGTACATAGTAAAGATTATAGAGAAGTATTGTATATCATAAGCTTATATCAACATAAATATTAATAATAAAGAAGCTGCAAATACTCTTTGAACTCGAGTTCTTTTCCATCACTCATATTGCTCTGTGCTCTGGAAGTGATGAGACTCGAGACATCTCAATAGCCATTTTATGTTGCTTTCTTTCTTATATTTGTTATTCTTCAATCTCAATATATTCTCTTCTGTTGCCATTTCTCTATCTGTTGTCTTTTCCTCTTCACTCTCAGCTCAACTCCTCTCCCATTTCTATGTATAACTAATCTTTATTAATATTTTATCATGATTGCTTTGTTCGCATTCCTGTTGCTTGATAATATCAATTTCTCTCTCTCTCTGTCTCTCACTTATCCCCATTATTCTCATATCCATTTATCTACCATTACTCCATTTCTCTCCCATTTATTCCAATTATTTTTCTAGGTCTTTGGTCATGGTCAGAGAAACAATGTATATTTCTACTATATTGTAAGTCAATCTCTGGCGAAGAGAAGAGAATTTATTATAAGAACTGATCTTTCATCTATGGATATTTCTAAAGAGTTCTTTTCTTTTTCTTTTTTTTTTTTTCTTTTCTTGTTCAACTACTTTTTTATACTATATATCTAATTCTTTTTATTCACCTATTCCTTTATTATTTATTTTTAGTTCTTCTTTTTAATTTTTTTTCTTTCAATTTGCTTTTTATTGTTTTCACAGTTAAGTAAAAAGTATTTACGACAATGTCATCCTTGACTTCATTAAATTCCACGTGTAATTTTATATCTTTTACACACATACACACAGACATAGAAATACATATACTCATATGCATATATAGATATTCAGATACTTAGATAGATACTCTTCGTTTCGTTGTCTTTTGTTTTTTTTTTTTTTCTTTTCTACTTAAACTGCTTCCTCTTGTGCCACACTTTGTAACTTGTTTAAGTTGAAAAAGACAATAGAAAACGAGATTTCGTCCGTCATTTACATCGGTTCTACCGAAACTTTCATACCTTTCACACCTTAGTCCCGACAAAATGAATGAAAAAAGAAACTACGTGGCTATACAAAAACTAGAATTATAATAATTTTTTAAAGGCAAACCACCAATTATTAGTTCACCATACATTTGTACATGTATCTATTATACATTAAAATGTATCTACGTGAAATGCTATAAAAAATAATTAAGAAAATAAATTAAAAGAAAGAAATTTTATAATCACTTAAAGCTAATAATATATCTAAATTTATGATATGATCACTATGTGGCGCTGTCATATGGACTCTACTGTACTGTACTCTCAAGTGTAATACTTAGTACATGATTTTGTGCATATTTAGCGAATCTGTTAATTGCGATAAATGCTCCA
The DNA here is from genome assembly GCA_037040105.1 of Amiota albilabris. Classification (NCBI taxonomy): domain Eukaryota; kingdom Metazoa; phylum Arthropoda; class Insecta; order Diptera; family Drosophilidae; genus Amiota; species Amiota albilabris. The sequence continues at coordinate 39,961 of JBANCV010000345.1, forward strand.
GAGTAGCGTAAATAGACAATAGCAATAGCTATAATGAGAAGGGTACCGAAGGGTAGCGTAGAGTAACTCGACTGTTTCTATGCGATACAGAAGAGAGATCATATAGTGTGGCATTATGGCATGGCATGGTAATGGCATATCGTCATATCTTCAGATTGTCAGATCGTTTGTGGGAGCAACATTTCTTGTTATTATTTTTATTGTTGCATTACTTTGGCTTTGGCCTGTGGTTGACGTTGACTACAATAAAAGCGCACTCAACTGTCTTACAGAATGAAGATCATCATCATCATTATCATGATCATTACTATATATTTATTATTATTATCATCATCATCATCATTATGGTGATGATGGTTGCATTTTATTTTGCTCTGCTATGCCTTAAGCAACTAAAACCGAAACAGAAACAATTTAAACAAAACAAAACAAACAAAACAAAAATGATCTTTCGTTTATAAAAATAAATTAAGATTTAGATACTTTTTTTTATTTTGCATGCAAAAAATAAATTATCATTCTTTCTATAGACACAACAAGCAATAAATTCTGCTGACTGAACATAAATTTTTTCTGAAGCATTTTTCAACCTCTTTTCACATAAAAATTTTCAAAAATATATAGTCAACCAAATACTTCGAAATTCTAGACAAGTGATTCTTAAACTTGTATAATCCGTGAACTCCATTCCCAACCTAGGCAGTTTAAGCTTTCCTTTCTAGCTCAAATATTACATAGGCCCTTTCCCTCATGGTATAAATATTTTATAATAAATAAAACTTGTTCCATGGTACTAGATAGCAATGTGCACACCCAAAGTTCTGTGGATCAAAGCCTAACAATCACTATTTTAAATTATTTAAATCAAAAGCTTAAACCACAGAATCTAAAAAAGCTTTAATGCATGTTACAGTTTTTTTTTAAATGCTATTTAAATCTTTATAAATCCATACATTCAATAAAATCATAAATCGTGAACTTTGAAATGTTTGTGCGGGCAGCACGTAAAAGCCACTTTAAAATTCTTCTAGTAGCGCACCAGAAGCTGCCAGGGGGGAAAATTGTTTGGAATGATATCAGTGTTTGAAAAAGGTTAATAGACAAAATCTTCTTCATCTATATCTTTTCCTCACGAATATGGCGACATTAAAAGTGTTTTTCATTGGGTACAAGGAACTGTCGTAGACAAATTTCTTGGGAAGATGTCAATTTCAAAAATGCGAACAGTTAACAAGTTCTACAGCAATAACACTTTCCTCCCAACTTAAGACCAATGCTGCATAAGTGTATATAATAATATTTAGCTTCAAAGTTATTTACTGATATATGGAATGTAAATCTTCTTTGTCATGATATCCACGTACCACGTTCAGTCTAGAGTTTGGCAAGTAGTATGTTGATTGATGTCGTGCTCGTTTCTAAGTCCATTATCAAAAAGTAATGATCAGGAATTATTTTCTTTACTCAAGACTTATAAAATCCCACAATTAACCATAGTATGTATAGTAATCTGTCATTTCCAATATATATAAGCAACAAATAGCAACATTATATTATCAATAAAAGTTAAGAAGTTACGAACCTTAATATTGATTTCTGAATCCGTGTCTTTTAAGTTTCGTGTTGACCATAATTTCTTTCCCTTCTTTGTTCATCCATCAAGCAATATGTGCTTCACCTAACAATACTTTAAGCTTTTCATATTGTTCGTTAACTATTTTCCACAAAGAATGCAAGTCATTTAGGGCAACATAGTCAATATCATTTGGCGATACGTATAGATGTACGTTTACAAAGCCATGAAATTGTCGAAAACGTCTGTTCAATAACAACTTTGCAGATCCAAGTGCTGCACATAAAAGTTCTTTTTCTTCATTACTGAGCCCTCTTGTTTTAAGCTTATTTTCAGCTTCATCGGCTTTACTTTTCACATATATGATGGCATCTTGTATAAGAGCCTCATAAAACCTTCCGTCGATTATTTGTATCATGATGATTTTATCGTAAGCTTAACGCGTATTACCAAGTCTTACAATGTACTTACAAGAAAATACTAAATTATGTATGTATTGTACATACATATATCCGAAAAACCAAACAAATTACAATAAATTTATTAACAACATCGAAAAATGTATTACAGTAAATTTTCTAGATCCACTTCTGTGTGATATTGCGAACAAAAACTAATCTGTTTTTAAAAAAATCTATACAGTCTACATGAAATGAATAGCCAATGTGATCAAATTATAAAATAATTTTTGAAACAATAACTAAATATGACTTTTCGTTCTGTTGCTATAGCAAGAAAATTATATATTGTATGTTGTAATAGCAATCTCAATTTTCAATTGTAAAAGATATTTCATAAACCCTTGCAGTATGTGCATGTAGACAGGATCAGAAGTTGAAGTTTTTAAACCAAAATACTGCAAAGTTTGCCATAAGTTGTTACTTACTAAATTTCCATACATATTTAACGCAGCATTCAAATTAGAATCCTTCCATTGGTGTACTGCACAATTGGATTCATGGTCAAAAAAAAAAAAATGTTCCACATTAAGACTTCTATCAAAATGGAGAACAAAAAAACAGTATTCAAAACCTCACTGTCTAGCTGCTCTGCTCTTCACGGAAGACAAACCCAACCCGTTTTCTCGGGAAACATTTCTTTAATGATATAGGCAGTTTAGCAAAATTGTTTGTTCATAGATTCTTTAGGTTGATTCTAGAGGCTGAGGAAGACCTCTGATACCAACTAGAGATACCCTACAGTTAATTATTATAATCGCCTCTCTTCCCTCTTTTTTAAATCAGCCTACACAATGGGCCGTAATGCTTCTGAGTGAACTCGTGTTTAACATAACCTAGACTCATAGACAATTTTCAGTTTCTGGTGAGAAAGTGATGGTGATCTTTCATCATCTGATAATGAAATATGAAGAGGTTCAAATATACTACCCAAATGGGCGTGAGACTTATCATCTAGTTCCAGTATAAGTATATTATTCGTATATGTCAAATTGCCTATCATTTTAAAAAAAAACATAATGCTGCCGGTTTCATAAACTATTTAAATTTCATGTATCTTAAGAGAGCCATTACAAACATGTCCGAAAATGAAATACCCCTTTTATTATTCTACAATAGGTAGAGGATGAATTTCACGTACTTCTGAAATGTTTATCATATATACAAAGATACTATTTTGTATCACAATATTTGCATCATAAACTCATAATTCATATAATACATAATCTAACACTTTGTTTTCACTTGTCCTTAAAGTTAATGCACCTTTAACTAAGTAAATCCAAGATCTAACTTAGTATAAAGACGAAGAAAAGATGTAACTTAAACAATTTTCAAAGTCGTTGATTCTTGGTTTCTTCGTTTGTTTCTTTTCATTTTATTCCAATTGAACAATGACGAAGGCAAAGACTTTTTTGCTGTTGTTGATGTTGTTGAATAGTAGTTTGTTTATTTATTTTTTGTGTATCTTTTTATTTATTCATTGTATATTTTCCTTTTATTTGTTTGTTTATTTCTTTTCTTAGTGAAAAATGCCCGTTTTATGCCCTTCGTTGCATTTTATGCTTGCCTGCGCTTTGTGTTTCCTGTTCTTTATTTTTCTTATTGTTCGAAATGATATCTTAATCCATTATAAAAGCTCATTCGCTGATGTAAGCTATACACACATACTCATAGATACATACATATGAACATACACATATGTATCTAGAATATATGCAAGCATGCATAGTATACTCGTATGCGCTTTATTCTTAAAAAAATTTGTTCTTTTCTATACTTTTCTCCTAAGTTCTCATTACGTTAGACCCATTGAGCTGAAGTGCAAGCGAAATTATATTTACTTGTTTACTTGAACTTGCCTCATATTATTTGTTATTGTTGATTCTCAACTTTAGGATAATTCAGTTCCACATATAGAATTGATGCATGCCCTCCCATGCATGACCCAAAAATGTAATTTTTCTTACAAAATATTGTAATAGCAACCAACTTCTTTGTTTGGTTGGCTACCCAAAAACTATTTCAAGTCTAAGCAGACTTTCTAAGTGCGTTGTTTTATCGGAATTCCGACTCGATTGAATGTTCTTCGACTCAGCGGATTCCTTTATTTCATCCAACTTTGTAGATTAACAGCCCCAAGAAGAGAAGACAAATGCAAAAAGTACTTACTGGTATATCTCTTCATTATTACGGACGTTTTAAATGAAAGCTTTATATGATTCGATTGTTCATATATGGTAAATACAATATTTAGATATAACATACTTTTCTGTTTACTATATCATACGTTCACAAAATATGATTTGATTTATTGTTAATGGGCAACTCCTGCTTTAACATAAATATAAATATACTATAACAAACCACACGATGAAATCATAATACCATCATTAATGCAATGTGAGTAAGGTACAATAAATCAGTTCACATTTGTGCCTTTAAAATTGTGTTAGCAGCAACACAACTTTGGTCAACTCTTCGGACTGTTTCCCAAATATTGTCCAATGTCATTGACTGGCCTGTTAATTTTGCCTACTTCGCATCTATGTTTGTATGCATGTGTGGCTTGCTGGTGGCTCCAAGTGCAAATATGTTTCTTTAACAAAGAATGTAATTTT
>JBANCV010000346.1:0-44568 GCA_037040105.1 Amiota albilabris
CCTATCCTATCCTATCCTATCCTATCCTATCCTATCCTATCCTATCCTATCCTATCCTATCCTATCCTATCCTATCCGATCCGATCCTATCCTATCCTATCCTATCCTAAAGCAATGTGTTGCGAAATACTCTTAATTAAATAAGGAATAGCATTAGTAAGATAATTGAAGACATTGGTAAAATTGGTGATGATGCAATGCAAATATCCAAGTACATAAGTGCAGAGAATTTGTTACTTGTATTGCATGTCTGTTCCGGATACAAAACAGTAGTTTAAAGCAGAATAAGCATGCAAGAATTATTCTAATTTTTATGTATTAAAAACATTTACAAGACTAACAAAAACTATACGCCATATTCTCCAAGATCTAAATGGAAATTGCATTATATTTTCTAGAGAAATTTAAAATAAAATTATATTTCTTTCAGTACGTTTTCTATTCGTAGAATGGCCAAAGGAAGCAGCTGCCAAATTGAGTTGAGTTGTTTGCTCCATTTATGTGCACAGAGGAATCTTCTAGATGACAACAGGTGAAGTTTTACTTAAGTAAAGACGAGAGAGAGAGCCACCACTTGACTTATGCCAAATGTTCATATTATGTGCCTGCATAAATGTATACAGATATCGGTACCCACACTTCCAGCAAGCCACCCGCTTATACATTCAAATCACTTTAACATAATTCGCCAATAAAAATTCATTGAATTATATTTTGATAGGTTTATTGAGGACACTATAGAACAACAGCCAATTTGCTGAGCATCTACACAACATTTAACCAAATGACAAAAAAAGAGCGAAAAGAAAAGAAAGAAAAACAAACACTCAACAGGATATTGTTCTGAGAGATGAGAGATGAAATGAAATAAAAAAATCAAGAAAAAAAAAATAGTAGAAAACTAAGAAGAAAAATAAATAAACATATGCTTATGATGATGATTATTATTATCAATGCCAACAAGAGTCCTTTTTTCTTTCGATATTTTGCACTTGTCCTTATTTTTCTAAGAAAGAGAAGAAAATGTCCTTTTTTCTTTGGTTCACACATAGTATGTATTGGCGGCACATCCTTATTGTATCCTATTGATATGCAGCAAGGGCACCGAACGATGACAAAGAAAAATTGGTATGAGGCTTGAAAATGCTATCAGATTAAGTAAAAACGTCCATTTCTAGGCCAGAAAACCAATGAATGAACGAATGAACAACTGAACGGAATAGGACAACACGTTTACAGGATAAGCATATCCGGTATTTCATTTTTTTTTCTCGCCCATTTAGGTAATCTCATAAAATAAATGTTCCATACACACACAAATCTACAATATAAACTCACACGCATTTTGACACCTTTTTCACATTTTCTCCCTCTTTTTCTACTTCGGCAATTTCATCTATTTACTATTTTCCATTAAAACATTTTGTTGATGCTGGATATTGATGATTCTTCTTGTCCTTCTTCACCTATTGATGACAATTTGCGATGAATTTGACTCTATGCCATTCAGTTAACATATCTGCAATATACTTTCGCCATGCCGTGCATGTCTTGAGTGTCCATTTATATTTATATCATCAATAAAGTTGAAGCAAGCTAGAAAATGTTTTGGGCGTCAACGACAACTTGTCGTATGCGTAATATTTAAACCTAATAAATGTCCTAACACCTATCTACCTACCGACCTACCTACCTACCTAAGGTAAGTGTGTCTAACGTATGTCAACTTTATTTCTACTCTTTTATATTTGTTTCTTTCTTTACTGTATGCCCGAAAATTATGTCATTCATAAAATACACAACACACGACACACGACACACGACAACAAACAACAATGACTAGGATAATAGGACTAAGTGGGGCTAAGAGAGGCTCACGCATTCAACCATGTTTTATAAACTGTTTGGCTTTTTTCTTGGTCTTGTTTCTTTTTTTTTTTTTTTTTTTATTTATATGATTTTTCCCAGTTTTCTTTATTTTGATTTGACCTTTTTGTTTTTTTTTTTTTTTATTAGTAAGTGTATGTATATGTGGGTATGTGCATGTGTGTGAGAGAGTGTTGATTTGATTGGAAAATTCTTATGAGTATTTTAAGCAATTTTGCACAGTGACCACAAAGCAAGTTTTGTGTGAAAAAAAAACCCATTGCTATGTTGGATACATGAACGATTAATTCCAAAAGTATTAAGAATATAGGGTGTGTCTATGAAATGAATAAATTGTTTGCCACGATTGTAGACAATCTTTCTGAAATGAATCAGACATTCAAAAACATTTTATGCAACTGCATCAAATGAGAAACTTATGCCAAATCAAAAAATCATCTCAGGCTATCACGGCATTGGGTTAGGAAGATTCGCAGATAATCTATAGTATAAAAAGAACAGAATTAATAACATTCATATTGTATGTTGTATGATATTCTTCAGAGGCACCTGTGAAAAGTTGTCCATTATAAAAGATGCTCGCAATCAATTATATTTTTTAATACTTAAAACCATTTCTGTTGTTAAGTTCTAAATGAAAGTTATTAAATAAATTTCCTTTAAATGATTTAAGAGAAATGTGTATTTGTAATACAAAAATACAATAAAATCTTATAGTGGCAAGGGGAAATTCAACCAATGTGCCAAATGAAAATATAATCCCACTTAACACTAAGCAACAACTTTTCCTTTTGTATTTTTTGCCTTCTTGTTACCGTTGACAATAATCACTTAAAATAAACTAACCTGAAAAAGAAAAGTAATAGAAGGAATTTCATCCATTCTCCTTATTCTAATAACAATTTAAAGGATCAAAGATTGTGAGATTTTTTACACATTTTTTTTTTTTTTTTTTTTTTGTGATGGGAGGAAAGTAGCAATAACAACAACAACAACAACAACAACAAATGCTGAAATGCTGTCAACTTAAACCACATCAAGTGACTTATGTGACTATTTACAAAAACAAGCGATAAATTTACTGACAAAATGTTGAAAATTTCGTATTAACCAAACTCTATCAAATTCCGTACACAAAATAATGGCATCTGTAGGATAGCAAACGACACAAAATGGCAGCTCAATCAATTCACAAGATGAACAAATGAAAATAAGAACCCAAACCATAAACCACAATCGTAACTGGGAAACCTCAAACCTCAAACCTCAAACCCAAACTGAAAACCCAAAACCAATTTTACTCAACTCATGTTAAAGGAGAACGAACATATAACTGAGTGTGAGTCAGCAGATAGAGGACTAGTAGTAGTAGTAGTAGTAGTAGTAGTAGTAGTAGTAGTAGTAGTAGTAGTAGTAAGAAGAAGAAGAAGAAGAATAAGTGAAATTGTGCAAGAAAAGGTAAATGCATGAATACTGAAATTCTGTCTGTCACCTGTTCGTATGCTTCGTACGACAAGTCAAATTGGGCAAGTGACTGTTTAAATGACTCATGAACTGGTTGACTAAATGACTGACTGACTGAATGACTGAATAACTAAATGACTAAGTGACTAAATGAATGAATGAATAAATGAGTATTTGACTGACTGAATGGATAAAAGCCTTACACATATACGCATTAAGATAGTGAAATCTGTTAGTGGTAGTGGTGGTGGTGGTGCGGTTAAACTGAGGTTCTCAGGAATTTGCCACTCATCATCATCAGCATCATCAGCATCATCATCATCATCATCAAAATCAACATAAGCAATAGCAGCAGTAGCAGTAGCAGTGGTAAATCTCTGCAAGTGTATAAGTGAAAATCTGTGACAGTTCAACATCAACGAATGTTTCCGTATCCGTTTCCGTTGTAGTCCTTCTTGGTGTCAATTTCTTTCAATAGTTGGAATTGGTGGATACTACTCGTACTACTGCTTGACTGTTATGGTTGGTTGTCCTGGGCTGCTGAGCTGCGTCGTATAATATTAATAAAGAAGAAATTGACAGTTTCAGAATGACAAATTTGTCGTCGAGCCTGATAAATGATATGAAATCTTAAGGAAAATATTGTTGCGAAAAATTCTCTTGGCGCTTTGCTGTCTGCCTTACAATATAAGTACGCCTCTTCCCTGTCCTCTTTAAAAATATGCTCTCCAAATGAATGGAACACACACACACAGACACACACAATGAGAGGACAAAAGAACGAAACGAAAGTAGAAAATATTGATAGCATCTGCGGTGAGCAGTTGACTTGAAAGGCATCTTCTTTTCAGCAGGCAGCAAACGAATGAACGAACATACAAACGAACGAATGAATGAATGAATGAATGAAGGTGGCAAAAACAGAAAAAAAAAACCCAAAAATGCAAAAAAAAAAAACAACACAATGTAAGGAGATGAGAGAAAAAATAAAATCTCAGAAATGAAAAGCAAGTGAAGCAACTCACAAAGGACAACAAGAATGTTAAAATGCAAAAGGCAATGCCAAAGGCAAAAGAAAAAGAAAAAGGAAAAGGAAAAGAAAAAGAGCTCCGTGGACAAGAAATATGGAATCTGAAGTTGTAGATGAAGATGGAGCTGAAGTACTAAAGCCGGTATTGGTGTTAAGAGACCCTGGCAATAACTAAAGAAAACTTACAATGAAAGCATCGAGCTGCCTGCCGCATCCTGGGAAATGTTATTTTTTTTCTTTTTGTTTTTTTTTTTTTTCATAGCTGTACTTGAACAGTGTGTAAAGTTCTGCAATTTTTAAATCTCCAACGATTTCAAGGAGTGAAAATATTCTTGATAAAAAGTCAAAAAATCGACAAAGAATACTCTACTCTAGACCAGACCGAAGGCAACCAACTCAACTCAACTCAACTCAAGTCAACTCAACCCAAGTTAACGCAAGCAAATTGAAGAAGAGGCAACAACGAACAATGAGGTGTTATTGCTTGACATTAGCTTCAGGTATTTGGTCCAGGTATCTTGTATAGCATGACCTAATGCTGCTTAAAAAATGCCTGCCACCATTTTAACCACAAAAATGTGACTCACAATCTCCACTTCACTCACATCACATTTGTTTTTTTTTTTTCCAAGGCACAATAACACACTTGATCGCTTGCCAAGTGCAATTTCAAGATTTAAATGATAGCCCTCGTTAGATGCTACCTTTACTTTAGCAAAGTCACTCAGTCAGTCACTCAGTCAGTCAGACAGTCTTCTATTGCCTGCCTGTATACTTGGAAATAAGGACAATAGCAGAAGCAAAAGTAGTAGCAGCAGTAGCAGTTTTCATATCCAACAACTTGGTGCATCATGAGCCCAAACGAAGAAGAAATCCTTTACTGTGGCTGTTGCTGACATCAAACTGCACCCGCGCCATAGTCAACTGCATTTTTTGTCACTGATGCCTGGTCCCTGAAACCTTTTGTATGGCGTTTAGCCAATTTGCCATATACTACCTGGCCTGCCTCTTCTTTTTTTTTTTTTTTTTGTCCTTTCATCATCACCATCACCATCACCATCATTACTCTGCACTGCAATTTTTTTGTTTTATTTTATATACATAGAATATATGTAACATTTTGTGACATTTTTCTTTGTGGTTAACCATGAAAAATACAATAAGATGAAGATGAAAGACACCTGCCTGGCATTTTTCGTCATTTTGTCTAAAGTCGATTATCCTGAATTGCTCTAGCTAAAGCTGTGGACAGAATATGGATGGATGTGGCTATAGTTGTGATTGCTGTGACTGTGACTGTGGTTGTCATTTTGATTCTGATTCTGGCAAGGATGACGATGACAATGGAATGGAATAGAATGGAATGGATACTCTACTACCAAGGCAACGACTTAAAATTCAATTTGTTCGTCATGATTTACTGTAATTTAAGCATTCTCGAACTTTTCTTATTTGGGGTCTTTTTGTTTGGTGGATGTGTGATATAGAAGCATAAAAAACATGATGAGAACAAATGAATCTCTGTCTCTTGAAATATATCTTGGTTATTTTACTACATATATTATATTTTTTTCAAACCATCCTTAAACGATGTTTTATCTTCCATCTGTTTTTCCTTTATCATTCCTATGCATTTTAAATGTATTAGTTATTATATTGTAGTTTGTTAAGCTTGGTAAAAATATTATAGTATTATATTTTTCCATATAAATGCAACAATTAAGTATTAGTACTTCAACAATATATTACATCATTTTTAGACAGACATAACCAAAAGAATTTATAGATTTTATGAAATTTGCTTTATAAGGCAAAATTGTTATTATTAACATAATGTTTTACATAAAATCCTGTGGCAAAACTGCATCAGAAATATTCCTGTTGATGCATCATATGTACCGGCAATAATTGTTTAAGTAGAACATATATTTTTATGTAGCATATTCGTTTTATTTTTTATTTTTGGATAGCTGAATGTCACTAGAGGATGACAATTGAGATGGGATATCAATTTCACAAGCGAAACAATTGAAATAGTTTTCAATTTTGTAGCAAATGTATAAAGTATATAAAACAATTGTAAGTAGATTTATTGATTTTAATTATACATACGACAGTGTGTTGAGACACACGTGATTTACAGTGGATGAATGAATTTGAATGTGAGGAGATGAAATATTAAGAATTGCTTAGGAGGATTCCATTGCATCCATCATCTGACCCTCCAATACATGACAAGACAATAGTAAATCCATAAGGTGCTTAACATACTCTTATTTATACGATACTTTAATTCTTTTAATTATTTTTTATTCTGTTAACTTTAAGGAATAGTATTTTTTTTAGACTAATATTGTTGCTTAGACTAGAAGATTTGAATGTTTTTTTTTTACATTAAATGAGATCACCGTGTGCCTTAACTAAATCAAACAATCTCTTTCTCATTGTGTTTACCAATTATTTACTTAGAAAAATGTTCAAGATTCAGTTGTTGTAGATTTGGATAGACTGATTTATATTTGAGTCTGAGGAATTGAAAAATAGGCCTTCTTTTTTAAAGGTTAAGGTTATGGATAAGGAAGCTTCAGGATAGGAATAAAGATACATACTTAGATTTGAGGTCTTTAAATGTCTATAGGGACATGACATGATTGGCACATTGCCAGGGTAAAATATATAGTGTAGACAACTCGTTCACGAAATTGTGTCCTTTTTTGTTTGGTCCAATCTGTATTAAAACACACAAATTATGTGACTAACAACAGATGGCATAAAATTTTAGGTTTGTACAGCAAATGGCACTTTATGCAACAATAAAATTTATTTTTATAAATATTATGTTAATAATAGTAAGTATATAAATAATAATAATTATCCTACAACATGATCCTAATCAACTGCAACGTTATGTCAGAATTTCAGAGTTATTTGTTAAGTAGTTTTCGAGTTCTGAAGTCATGAATATACGAACATTTACATTTTTATTTCGGTATATAGATTATTGAAGATGTTATTCTCATGGTGTAATACATTCAATATTTTAAAAATTATTTAATGTACTTTAAGCACATTTATTGATTATTGTTTGAAAAGAAATTTTTCTTAAAATTAAATTAAATATTGCGTCGGGAGTCCTCACTGAAGTCCAGAGGAGAAAATACTAGTTCGTCAGTTCTGAGATGAAGGAAAAACATACAAATTTATTGCCACATCAATTGGACGCTAAGAAAATTCCATTAAATTGCCCTTAAAATGGAAAAACAATTGAAACACATGGGGCGCCAAGAAAATCTTCATCAATATGCAACCCGTTCCAATCATCTGGGACAATTGTAAGTGAAATTGGCAATATTGTATCATCACGAACCATTCGACGACGTTTAGAATTGAAAATTATTTAAAGATAAGTATCCCAAGGTGAAAAAAAATGTCATAATATCCTCTGGAGTGACAAAACAAAAGGGAATTTGTTCGGTGAAGATACGGAAAGAAACGTTCGTCAACCGAAATGCAAAGAATTTGACGTTAGGCTGTATAATGGTATGGGGCTGTTTTTCGCCAAAAGTCGTAGGTCCAATACATCGAATTGATGGGACAATGGATAGATGTATGTTTAAGGATTTATTAGAAACTGTAATGCTACGATATGTCGAGGAAAACATATCACTTTAGAAGACATTTCAGAAGGATAATGATCAAAACATTTATCCCGATGAATGAAAGCTTGTCTCCAAGAGCATAATGTGAACATCCACAAATGACAAAGTCAATCCACAAATCACAATCCTATTGAAAACTTCTGGAGCCAACTTAAAGGTGAAATTTCAAAGACGGTTTGGGAAAATATTGAAAATCTTTGGTACAATATTTCTGTAGTAAAGTGTCGCAAGTTGATCAAGAATAATGACGGACATTAAGGGTAATAAATGCTTTCTAAGTATTGTAAATTTAATTCAAATGTAATGAAGTTTTAATGTAAATGTCAAAGATTGTTGGGCACACCTACTTTTTATTTTGACCATTTGAACTTTGGTGTATTTTATGAATTTATCAAATGTTCTTTTTTATTTGACCATGTAATACCTATGTCCGTATGTTGGAAACTAATTGGTTTGTTTGACAACAAAATTTTCACACCTAATATTTTGTCAGTTTTCTACTACTCTCTCTTTTCTCCTTTCTTTTTGTGTGTAATGAAAGGGAATAAATAACTTCAGATTAATGTCTTAGAATTAAAATATGTACAATTAATTTGATTGAGATGCAATCAATATCTTAAATACAATTTATTGAGTTGAGTGTTTTGTTTGAAGGAAGAATGGATAAGGATGGACAAAGAACACAAATCTTTGTCAAAATATTATACAATAAATTATGATTTGGCATTGGCATTGGCCATCATGGCAATGGAAGATGAATATAAGAAATGACAGAAGTCAGCAGCTGTTAAGAAAGAAAAAATTGCATTCAGAACAATTTGCCAAATATGTAGTACATTTTCTTTCCTTTCCTTACTTTCTAACTTTATCACAAATGTTCAAGTTAAACTGCAAAAACTCAACAGACTTGAGTTCAGTTCAATATACAAGTTGGTAAATTTAAAAAAAAAAAAAAAAAAATATCAAAAACTATTCCAAAGATTCCATCGCACACACATGCGCACTTATGTATCATGTATCTATTTCTATTTTTCAAACTAATTTTTGTGTTTGTTTTTCATCTTATCAGTTAAGTCAAAACTGATGATCTTCAAAAAAAAGTTTCTAACAAGAAAAAATTGTGTGTATTCAAAGAAAAAAAAAAAAAAAAAGAAGGTGGGGGGGGGGGGGTTAGGTGAACCCATGAAGCCATGAAAATCGAAATCAAAATGAATCCAAATGGAAACAACCACAAAAGAAAAGAGACAAACTAAGTTCAAAGCAAAAAGTGTTAAAGATGATGGCATAACGGTGAAAGAGCATTCACATGGAGCTCAAGTGATAGATTGATAGATAAATAAATAGATGGTTAGGTTAGATGATGCAGGGGAGATATGTATCGAAATAGAAACCAGGAACAAGGATATTTATGTATGTATTTGTTCTTTGTTAGTGCCAGACACTCATCCTTGATCTCCTTTGGTTTCCAAGTTGAGGAAGACAAATACAAAAAAAAAAAAAAAAAGAAGAGTGCAACGAAACAGATTGCCAAGGATGCAGGAAAAGTAGTACTACAAAAATAAATAAAGCGAAGAGAAGAGAAGAAGAAATCAACTCAATTTTTGGCATTTCGATTTGTGGCTTTAATTTTTTTTCCATTTTTTTTTTTTTTTTTTTTTTTTTTTTTTTTTTGGTTAGGTGATTTGAGGATTCACTACCGATTGCGTTTGTTGAATTTCCGTTTGCAAACGCATGTCGCAAGAACAAAATACTCCAGCTCCGGCTTTGAATTTGCCTCTGGTTCTGGATGCAAGTGATAGTGGTGCAGTGAAGAGGAAACATTGGCCAATTGCTTTTTGACTGAAGCCGGATGGGTGGCGGCAGCGATTGGGTCCACGCATAACCACAAAATGACAATAACAGACGACAACAGACAATTGAGAGGGGGATCGGTGTTTAAATGAATGTATATGTATGTAGGTATGGGTATGTTTGTCAGTGAGTATGTATGTGATTGTGCCTCTGTCGTCCCAGTGTCTTTGTGTGAGAGATTGAGTGAGTTAGTTTGTGTGGGTGGCATGGCATGGCATGGCGTGGCCTCTATGCAGTTGCATATATCAATTTGATCGATTACTTCATCTCGATGATATAAATTTTTTAACATATACAACACTCGCAATCACACTTACACCCAATACAAATGAATAAATATAAGATGCCTATATAAACACTCAGAGACACGAACACATATGTGCATATTGATATAGAAGACTGAATTGGAATCAGGGAGATACAGTAAAGTATAGTAGTAGTACTAGAGACACGTTCCGGTCTGTGTTGGTCCAAAACATATTCATTTGTTCGATATCTTTGGATTTTGTCACGTTCATCGTCGTGTTTCATTATTTTCCTTTTTCCATCTCCTTTAACTGTTCTTTTTTTTTTTTTTTGTCCTGACATGAAAGAATATTGTTTCAGTTGTTTATAGATCTCTCTGTGGGTGTGGGTGTGGGTGTGGGTGTGGTGTGGATGTGTGTGTGTGTTTATAGACTCAATATAAACGATGTTAGAATTCTGAGTGACTGAGAGTGAGAGTGAGAGTGAAAGGCATGAAGGCATTGATTCATTGTTAGCCAGGATTTAAGGATACTATCAACTACGACCAACCAAAATGTACATTCGCTGCAGACATTGACCAAAGGCACCAAAAAATGAATGATGAATGCTTGCAATGAACTTGAAAGTGAATTATGAGCGACCGAGCAAGCGAACGAAATGAAATGAATTCATTGCTCCCTTCGCCTTTTTCGTCTATATAAAATCCAAAAATCCAAATCATTTGTATCGACAAGCAAAAATCCTGTGACAAACAAAATATCAGCAAAAAGGAATCTGAAAGACAAAAAAAAAAAACAAAAAACTTTGCTAAGATTACTTAAACTTTTGAGGAGTTCAATGATATGAAAAACAATCTTAAGCTTCAACCGAACCAATACAAATCGAAGTCAAAGTACACTATATATGTGTGAATATGTGTGTGAGCAAGGACAACAGCTGCTATTACTAGTAGTCCTTGAAGTAGAAATTCATAGAGACAGATAGAGAGAGAGAGAGAGAGAGAGAGAGAGAGAGAGAGAAGAGAGTTGGGAATGGCTAAGAATTTGAAGGCAATACAAAGTTTTGATTGAAATTAATAATTTTCAATTTCGGTTCTTCAAGCTTCACTAGAAGTCTGCAAGGAAGTAGAAGAGTAGTTAGCATAAGAACTTGGTAAATGAGAATGTAAAATAGAAAGACAAAAAATTAAAATTAGAAGAAAAAACAAAAAGAAAACAAAATGAAGAATTATGAATAGCAGCAAATCATGCAAGCTGTGCCTGACTTGTTCAACTTAGCAGTACTTAGAAGACTATAAGAAGAATATTGTTTAGTATAGGCAATGGTGCTTCTAAGTCTAACTCTATATCCACTGATTCGTTTATAAATGTTTAAATATTTTATCTGATCAAGCATTAAAGTTTTATGCCTACAATTAGTTGAAAGAGTTCAACTCATATTCAATATCAGCATCGCATCAGCTTCAGCAACAGCATCACTATCAGTATCGGCATCAGCATCATGTATGAGCCTCAGTTGTTATGAAAGTATGTGGTTTGCCTTCAATATTCTTGTTGTTAACATTATTTGAAAGGCAACAGAAACTGTTCCTTTTTAAATTTTTCAAACTCACTCACTCTCTTTGAAACTTCTGAAATCTTTATATAACCCAATTGGCCCAGACCAGATCAGACCAGCATAACGAAAATACTAAAGAAAGAAAGAAAAAACAAAAAAAAAAACAAAACAAGTAAAAATTCCAATCAAAATCAGTCACCGTGAAACCAGAAATTTGCAACAACTCAACGGCAACGACTTCAGTCATCAACTCCAAAAGAACAGAACAGAACAGAACAGAACAGCACAGAACAGAACAGAATACAACACAAAAACATAGCAAAGCATAGCAAAAAGAAAAAGAATTTGAGTCTTCAATTGGAAATGGTTTTGACTTTACTCGTACTTCATTCATATGCTTACTAACGCCCACTATCGGGCTTACTAACGCCACCTCAAACATACATATATGTACTACTACTATATCGAGCAACTACTACTACAAAATTGTGGCAGCTTGAAAAAGTTTCAAGTTCCTCTTTTGCATACTTGGCTTTTTCTATTTCTTCTTTCTTCTACTATACAACAGATGACTGCAGACGAAGATCAAACTGGCACTGGCACTAACACTGGCACTGGTACTGGTACTGCTACTAAGACTGGAACTCAACTTGAACTCAATTGTGTAAAAAACCCTTTAAAATAGCATTTCACTATCTTCATTGGTATGTTTGTTCTTCTGGTTCGCCGTCTACTCTTTTGGAGAGACAAAGACTCTCAACCGCACAAGGAGAATAGAGCGGTTGATGTGCTAAAAATCCTATTGAAGGTATCTAGCTAAGGAAGGCATAAATAACACAGAAGTACAGAACATTAAGACAGGCATTTACAGGGAATGGGAAGACTGAACGATGATTGAAGGCTAGACGAGAATGGAACGATAAATATAAAGAACTATGTATGTTATGTGGTACTTATTGGCATTGTTCATGCGTTTGTTGTTTGTTAGTTTTATTCATGATGTATTTTCCATTCTGCATTCATTGTTCACTTGGTTATTATTATATTTCGTTGTTAGACTACTATTGTGTATAAATAGATGCCTCCAACATTTTCACTTGTTAGTTTATACAATATACAATACTAATGCACCTTATATGTATATAGTTGAAAATACTTTAGTTCAATACAAAACCAATTATGAAGTGATAAACAAATTTCGTAGAATTTTGCTTCATTCATTCTTTATTTAGCACAGTGGAAACTCTTTTCACATGACTCAATTCTAGTTTTTATTGAATCACACACCCATATAATAAATAAACTTTGTCACCAAAAGAGAATCTTCTTTTTTCTGATTTTTCTTAAGAGATTTAATATTAAATAAAAGATAAAATGTTACTTAGGTATATCTACTGATCTGATCTATTATATAAACTATAGTTACATATCGATTTTTTTTTGTTGCACGGAAGCATTTCAACATGATTATTTTATTTAACATATGATCGGATGCGACTTTACTGACTACACCTAAGTAAATCGTTATAGGATATGGTTCTCATAACTCATAAGTGCTCCTAGAATCAAACTTACTGATTCTGGTTACAAATGCTTTCTGACTTTCCTATTGCAAATACCCGACTTTGTTGGTATTTATTTTAAGACATTGATTTCATTTTGTGCCCAGGGTGAACCCCAGCAAACAACTTTACAACCAAGTAATCTTTATTACGCTGAAACAAATTTGTTCAATTTGATTCTTCGGAATTTGAATTTGATGAACAACTTTGTTTATTTGATTACAAAAATTCTCTTTTTGAGATGCATTTTGTTAACAAATCTAATTAATTTGTTGCCATATACGAGTACTTAAGTAAATATTTGTAGATTATTTAGGTTATATAAAGGAACATAGAATAGAATCAATGTGATATGATGATTTAATGTATAAGAATCGAATCAATCACTCGACATTTCAGCTAAAAGAATCATATAATTGAGACGCAACTGTATCCTTTCGATCTTCCTTACCAAAAAGTAGAATACTCATACTATATATACTAGAACCTTACCTTTAGAAATGATTAGCTACACTACACATTCACTGTACATAAGCTGAAATTTGTGTCTTTGTATATCACTTTAAGTTTGAATAGTTGATTTTGATTTGTTTTATAAATTTTATCTTTTCATTTCATTTTTATGCTTGAACATTTTTTTTATTTGTTTCGTTAGTTTGTTTCAATATTGTACGCGTATATAGTATAGTATTATAATTATTGTTTTTGTTGTTATTGTGGTTTGCCACAAATTTGTTGCAAATGCTTTTGGTAAATTTATAATAAATCTAAAAAACAAAACAATAAAATCAAAATAAAAAAACTTGAATGAAATTTTTGAAAAGAAAAATACTAAAATAATGAAAATGTGCGTGAGAGAAGTATGGGAACAATGAGAGAGTGAATTTCACAATTTTATATAATGAACACGTTAACATTTATGGTTAACCATAACAACAACTTTGTTATCCCTTTAGGGCGCTTGTGCTTTATGATTCCTTCTATTGTAGTCCATTGCATACTTTTGAGCGCATTCAACTTGTTTGCAAATTCTTTAATTTAACTTTTTTTTTTTTTTTTTTTTGTTTTCATATTGTTATTTGTGCTTGACAATTTACAGATGTTTTTTTTTTTTTTTTTGTGCTCTTTTTTCTGTTAATTTCTTATTTATTACCACTTGTATTTATTTGTTGGCTTCTTTTAATGAAATTATTGTGATTATCATATTTGTAATTGACAAAAGTGTCACACAAGTTAGATTTTCATTTGCGTCCAATTTACAATATAAATGGAATTTATTTTATCAAGAAATTGCAAAAGTTTGGAACTTTTACAAAGAATTCTTTCATAGAAAATAAATAGAAGTACTAGAAAGGTTAACAAGTGCTGATCCCCACCAAAAGAAGGATTTGCTGCCAATCTAGTGTGATGTGGTGTTTAAATGGAGATCCTTCTTCTACTATAAGACTCTTCATTTGACGAAAACTGTGAGTAGATATATGAGAAACTTACTTATTCCATTGCATAGAAACATTCTTAGTTGATCAACCATAAATCATATAGAAAACTTCTATTTATGAACGCCTCGAAAAAATGCTTTCTAAGCATCTAAGACGATATCAAACGGAATTGAAAATTGAGTCTTTCATCACGAACTGTCTGACAATGTTTATTAGGAAAAGAATAGAATTCCACAGAATGTTCACAAAAAAATAATCAGTCAATCATAGTGGTGATAATGGAATGTAATGGTGTGGCACCGCTTATTGTGGCAAGGGATAAGTCTATGACATTATGATATGAAGAATTCTGAAAAGTATGAGCCTAAGTGTTTGCTTTTCTTTAGTTCTTTAAATATAAATTTCGTTTTCAGAAATAAGTTTCGTTGGGCTTATGGACTTGTCAGCGTGGTCACATGGACTTAATCCATTGAAAATGTATGTGGTATACTGGTTACGCAAGTACAAAGTACATGGAAAATGTGAAACACTAATCAGTTGATAGATACAAAGTTTGTTTGGGATTACAATCTTGACGTCATGAGGGTGCTTAGTAGATATGGTGATCCAGAGAGTGGTGATCCAGAGAGCGGTACGACTGTAAGCGGATGCATGCTTGTACTTCTATCAAACCACTGAAATTCATTGATAGAATAATTGTATTAATGTTATAAGTAGAGAGGCGCTATAACAATACGCATAGTTTTGTAAAGTAATTGTCTAATTTCTTTACATCCATCAAGGCATTCATATTCATTTACAATCGGTTATGTGACAGTAAGTTATTTTTGGTCATTCAAATGTGACTCAATTTGAAATTCACAATCCACAACGGTTGATGTTACTGAATGTATATTGTTTATTTGAGTGTAACCCATTGTGCTTACAAAATAATAAAGTATTGCAGCAGACTTCTTGGAATATCATATAAAATAAAAACACGTTTCTTATTTGAAGACCCCTTTTAATTCTTAACATTATTTTTCTTTTATTATCTTTTGTTAAAGTGGCAATAGAAATACACAATCTGCGAAAATTACATCTGCCTTCCTATTAAAGTTCATGAGATACAGGCCGCTGACAGACAGACTGACAGTCGGACGAACAGCAGACTCTTAGTAATAGAGTCCCGTTGGTACCCTATGGGTTCGGATCCCTAAAAATTAAATTGTTGTTTAGTTTTGTTACATTCGCAATTAAGCTGAAATAGGATATTTCAACAAAAACTAAGTGTTCTTTCATTTTGTGTTACTTGGATAGAATGAACAATAGCTTATCTTTTTGTTGTCATATAATTCTGTTAAGCACCATAAATGCTACAAATAAACAGTGTTCTCACTTGATACTTTAATGTGATTATTATGTTTTATTTATGTATTACTGATTATAAGTGTTATTCGAGTATGACTGCTAAACTTAGTTAAGTTATTGGTATTCCAAGGTTCATAAGCTTAATAAATAATTTAAAGGGGATCACTAATTCATTTAACACAAATAACACAATAAAATTTTGAGACAATCATCTTGCTTAGTCATAAGATATGTTTACTCGAAGCTAAGTATTTGAGAAGACAGTTTTCTGATTTCATTTTCATTTTCATTTACTGGCTTTTTTGCTTTTTATCTTAAAATATTCTGCATGAAATTCAATAAAATATACAATACTAATTTAGAAATTCTTCGTTACAATATTCTCAAAATTTCTTAATCCACAAAGACTCTTTCTATTGTTCTAATTTTAGTTTCCTTATATCAAAAAAAAAAAAAAAAAAAAAAAAAATTCTATATTTATTCTATGGACTTTGCAACGTTATAGGGTTAGTAGTTTTAATACCATCAAAAATTCAAGTTTGCATAGTTTTTTTTTTTTTTTTTGCATTTAAAGAAGGATAAAAAAAAGGAAAATGAAAAAATCATCTAGAAATATGAAATTTTGATGTGCATCGTTGTGTTTATATATCTTCATACACACATATACCACACCATGATATTGTGAGTGTGTGTGTGTCTGTAATTGCTGCCAGTTTCTATTGTTTGTACAACATCACTGTTCTTGTTGTAGTGTTTTTGCGAATCATTGACTATACCTACGTAGAGTTAAGATCCGCCTGTCGTTATTGCTATTGCCATATGCCATATGAAATTGTCTTCCATCACGACCTGCAATCCACATCACATTCCACCCACTCTACTTGCAGATGTATGTTATGTTGTTGGTTTTCTGTTTTCTTGTTTTTTGTTTTTATGCATTCTATATGTACATACGTATAGTATTATTTATTCTTTTATTTCTTTTATCACATAGTATTTCTAGTTGGCATTTTACATTGTTTTCAACATTGTTCGAATGCTCGTTTGCTTGCTTGGTCGGTTGTTCCTTTTCGGTGTTGTTGCGTTTGTTGCATTTTGCCATAACGACGTGCATTGCATTCGCAACAAGAAATGCATCTGTATTCATGTACACACACACACACACACACACACACACACACACACACACACACACATGTATATATGTATCTAGCCAAATGCACTACTTACATACATACATACATCTGTATAAAAGTGTGTGTATTTATTTATGAATTTTTATTTTTTAAATTTTTACTTGTTTTTTTTTTTCTTATTCCTTTTTTGTGTGTATTTATTATATCTTATTTTTTTGCTGCATTTTTTGTCAACGACAGAAATCGGCACGGCACTGAGACTTGGCGGATTATTTTTTTGTTTTTGCCAGAGACGAAAATTCTTATTGCCGCAGGACTTATGTTTGCAACAAAATTTCATGTTTACTTTTCATAGATTTTATTTTTTATTTAATATGCAAAACACACATAGACAATTACAGACAAAATGCTCTTAAAAGGATGAAAAAAAAAAAAAAAAAAAATGCATAGTCGGGAAACAGCCAGACAGTCTTGCAAAAGAAACAATGAATAGATAAATAGACAGGAAAAATTTGTATAAAAAAAAAAGATTGAGAAAAAGACTGTGCAAAAAAGTGAAATAGACAAGCATAAATTGAGAATGACAGACATACTATAGATCGATATATAGATAGGTAGAAAGGTAGGTAGATAGATCGATAAATAAATAAATAGATAAATATATGTACACAGCCGAATCCGGGATTTTCAATTTAACCAGTTTAAAAAAGAGAAATGCGAATTAAAGGGGCTTTTATATTTTAATTGATTTTCGTACATTTTTTAACTTTATTGCATATACATTTTATTTTATAGGTATTCTTAGTTCATAAGTCTAAGGTTTGCAAAGTCACTTTTGCATCCAAAGACCCCAGAGTCTCATCTGGATTGAGGTCTGGCCATTGGGCCGATCACTCCTTGACCTGAAATTGTGACTCTGACAGATAACTCTGTGTTTTACGTGAAGCGTGCTTTAGATCATCAGGCTGGATAGTCTCTTTAAGTTTAGGACTCGAATTGCGTCCTCAAAGTCTTATAACATATACGTATCTGGCCTTACTTTATTATAAAAACCTATTTTCTCTATATGGGAACAATTCCTTGGCATGCAAATTATCCCCATTCCCTTGTAATATGTTTGAGAATCCACTGAATGGGGTTTTTTAGTTCCTCTAATAGGGTTTAGGTCCATGGTATTGTATTTTTACGAATTAACGGAGTTTTTTCAAGGGACCATCATTTTGTCACGAATTATTGAGGTTTTCGATTTATCAGGGTACGAGTTATTAGGATTCGACTGTATACAGATAGATAGATAGATAGATAGATAGATAGATAGATAGATAGATAGATAGATAGATAGGTAGATAGACATACACAACGATAAATAGAATATATGTTTTTTGTTTTTTTTTACTTCAAGGGGAAGCATTAAAAGCCAAACGAATCTACTATTCGAATTGTGGGACTTGACTAAACTGCAGCGCCCCGAGTCCTACAGTCCCCCTGGCACTACCGTTAAGCATTCCGTCAAGGAGGAAAGAGAGAGCATTACCTTCCCGAAGTAAATCAAATATAAATTCTATTACCTATTACTTCTACGTTTGTCTGAACTCGTCGTAATCGTTCGATACGCCGTAGCTCTGGCATGATTTGAGCAGATGGATGGGCAGATCGATAGATAGCTAGAGGTTAGAGATGGAAATTTCAAATGGAAAATCGATATGGAAAATACAAATGGGAGTTAGTGTCGGAACATAGCGATAAGAACTACAAGTGGGACCTAGATATGAAAGCTATCGAGTGTTATAGAATCGGGAATATGAAATGTTGGTTAGTGAAGGAAATTAAGAATTTGAGATGTGTTTTGTAAATGAAAAAAATATAGATGAGAAATGCAGATATGCAATATTAATGACAACTACAGATGAGAAATACAAATGGAACATATGCAATAAATAAAATATTGATGAAAGTTAGTGTCGAGACCTAAAGTTGGGAATTCGCAATTACAGTTACAGATGTGATGTAGAGATCCCAAATCTACTTATGAAAGCTGGAGATATGATCGAAAGATAGGAGCTAGAGATGGTACATGTATATACAGATGGCATTTAGTTTCGGGACCTAGAGGTGGAATCTATGGATTGAGGATAGAGCTGGATGATTGGAAATTAATGGGAATTAGTGATGTGAGCTAGAATAAGTAGGTAAATGTTGCATAGAGATGGAAAGGAAACAAAATAGATGTGGAAGAATCAATATATATATGTAACTTATAACAAGAGTTTTAGTCATCTTTTAGTAATCACATGATTGATTATCACTTAACAAATGTTTCTTCTGTTTTACAATATTTTTCTGTATTCATTAAATCAAAACTTTTGTTTGTGCTGATTAAGTTCAATGTTAAGTATTAAAAATTTATTATTATTTCAATTGGTTGTATTAATTCTTGGAAATATCGTCTGGAAATTTCTTTAGCAACAAAGCAATCTACAATAGAATCTTTTGCTGTTAATATCATGTATATATACAAATAGACAAAAGGCATCAAGCATCCAGCATCAAGCAAGAAATTTCAAATAAATGAAGCTCAATGAGTGAAAGCTTTGATTGTATTGTTGTGTTATTCAAAAGTACTTATCCATGTCATTCATGAGCTTCCATTCAAATCTAGGATAATAATACAATATAATAAGACGACATCCATAGTTTTGGAGATAATGAGTTCAAAAATATAAAATTTTTAAGTATATGTTTTTTAACAATTTGTTTGAAGACTCATTCATAATTTTGAAAAGATTCATTTAAATAAGAAATTTCGATTTCATATAAAATTTTATTCCGTTTGTTTTTATAGATTGTAAAAATGAAAGAATACAAAGTTGATTGCGCTATTTTTGTTTTCCTTGTTTTATTATTAAATTCTCAATTTCTCTTTATTCTTTCAACAGTTCTCTTTCCTGCCCAAAGTTCTGCATCTTATCCCCTTTAGCGTGTATCCAGTACATTTGCCATATTGTTCATTCTTTTATTTCAATTTCATTGCTTCATTCATTCGAACTCCAATTGTTCAATGCTATTCACGTTTCACACGTTTCTCACTTGCTGCTGCTCCTTTTGTTGCTGTCGTTGCTGCTGGCTCAGCTGCATTTGCTGCCGGTTTTGTCTTTTGTCGTTTACACAATTCAACCAAACCAAAATTCTTCCATTATCAGCCACTGAATATCATATTTTCATATTGTATTCTCATATTGAAACATTAAAGGAAAGTAGATTTCTTTTTTGCTTTTTATTTTCATTAAACATTTATTTTAATAATTCTTTCTTTCTTTCTTTTGTTTGTGCAGAGAAGAAAAAAAAGTTAAAAATATGAACGAAAAAATATTGCATACTTTTTGGCTGCCATACAATCACACAGTCAAGCATAAAATAAATGACTCTTCTTTTCGTCGTTTATAATTGAAATGTGAAAAATTTTGAATCCTATTAATAAAACTATGTATATTTATTTATTTTTTTGGTTTAATTTTACAAATAATTTAAATTATTTAATCAAAAAATTTTCCACTTATTTTATTGTATTTTGTATGATATGATTTAATTTGTTTTAAATATTTTAAATCCGGTGAATGTTTTTTTTTTTTTGTTATTTTGTTATTGAGAGAAACAAATTAAAATTGCTGCACTGCATTTGCAATTTAAGTCAATTTTTTTATTATGCTTTAAATATTTTTTATATATAAATACATACATATGCAGCTATGTGTGTTTTATTTATTTATTTGATTTTATTGCTGCAATCAACTTGCAACATTCAGTTCTTTTACTGTCTCTTTTTCGAGGGAGAAATCCTTATGCCTGTCTCATGCTCTTTCAGACTCTCCCAGTGCCTCTCCTAGTGCCTCTCCCATTAATATTACCTTTTATGCATGCTACTTTTGTATTTCCGCGTTTCCGCTTAACGGTTGTTGGCGGCCATTTTGATGCAAATGTTTGCTTGTTTTCCCATTTTGTTTGTATTTGCGAAGTGAAGTGCATAAGTGAGTGTGTGGATATGCATTGCACATTGTGTGTGCGTTTGCCATTCATTTACACGTGTCTCGTTACATTCATGAGTCCCTCTCTGTCGCTCTCCTTCTTCTTCTTCTTCTCCTTCTCCTTCTCCTTCTACCTCTTCATCTTCCTTTACCTCTTTCTGTGTATGTGTTTGTATCTGTGTATATAATGTGAGAGTGTGAGTGTGTCTATTTGTTTGATTTTATTTATAGCAAATTGATGCTAACTAAAAGTTGAATTCATTCGAATTTGTCCGAAGCAACCTTTGGTCTCTCTCCTCACCCACATGAACTGACCTTTCTCCTTCGCTATGTTTCTGATTCTGTTTCTGTTTCTGTCTCTGTTATTTACATTTCATTTGGCTTGATTCCATTACGTTACGATTTGAATTGAATTGAGTTGAGTTGAGTTCTGTTGAGATGCATTGCGTTCAGTTCAGTTCAGATGAGTTGAGTTCATTCGAGTTGCGTTTCATTGTGTTTCGTTGCGTGCCGTTGACACTCAACAAGCGACAAAGTCAACAACAAATATACAATAATAATAACAACACCAATAACAACAACAACAACAGCAACAACATGAACACATTTGGCATAAAATGAGCATAGTGTATTCCCTTTCCATTTCTCATTCTCATGCGCATTGATCTTGTTACGTATTATTATTATTGTTGCTTTTGTTTATATTGTTTATTTGGCGAGTGTTTAATTGGTTTAAATTACATCAAATAACTGCGTGTAAATTGTTCAATGTAATTACAAATGACTCTTGTGCCCTCTTACATATATGTATGTATATATGCATGTGTATGAACATATATACAAATACATGCACATATATATATACTAGGATGAATAAGTATGCATACCCACTCAGTTCTTTTCAAAAGCTTTTTATACTTTCTTTACTACAATATTACATATAAATCATGAATCATCAATTTAGTACGATATTTGTCACATATAGAAAGTAAAGTTCGTACATTTGTAAGTACAAATGATCAGCATCCTGTTCATGTGAATCGATTAAGCCATATCTTACTGTTCACCCATCATCTATCTTTATCTTTATACATACATAAAATTCGCTTGTACGAATATTTGTGACTATTTTTCTCCTAAACGGCTGGACCGATTTGATGAAATTCTTTTTGTTGTACTTATGGGCTCACCTAGATGGGTCTTAGTCATAGTTGGACCAAGTAAATGGTGCTGTTCTCGAGATCTGGACTGTTTTTTTTTTTTACCAATTTCTTAACAGTGTGTTTTGTTGTTCAAGGCTTTGGGGCTTCCTGAATTTTGTGTTGTTGTTATTGTTGTATTTACTCTTTGATTAAATGATAACTGAGTACATACAAAAGTATTCGCTCTTCGTTTTTTTCTTTGTGTATATGATGTTCACAGATTACGCGCTTTGGACGATTCAGCTGAAACTTTTGTTAGATATATCAATATCTATTGCATAACATACTCATATGGTATTTAAATGAATCTTTACAAATCTAAATCAAATGATAATAAGGACATAAAAATGAATGCATTAAAAAATTCCTATCGGTGAGAAGGAGAGTATGTTAGTTGCGGTGACCTGAAGTTACTTTACTTTTTTACACATACACATATTTGTATCTATGTTAGCTCATATGTGATTGCGTTTGCATGTATTTGTTTGCTTGTTTGTGTATATATTTGAGTGTAGCTCATTAAAATCCTTTTGGAATTAATGAAAATTTACATTTTAAAAACTCAATTGCAACTCGCGGCAACAAAACATATATACAAAAAATTAAGTAACAATAACATAGCAACAACATTTGTGTTATAAACAATTTTAATTGTTTATTTTCTACTGATTACGTGTTTTAATAATAAACACAAATAAACAAAATCGGATAAATGTTAAAACATGCATAGACCATGGCTCACGTTAAGTTGGAAAATGACAAAAAGGGATAAAGGAGGGAAGTGAAAATATACAAAAAAAAAAAAATAATTTTTTTCAGTTTGATATTCAACAATAATAAGAACCATGAAAAGGATACAATGTATGGCGGATGATTGGCAAAGTAGTTCTAGCTTTTGGTTTTTTATACCCTACACAACACGAAAATTGCACATGCACTTATCACACTTTCAGCTGATGTCTGATGTCTTATACTAGAACTGGCATTAATAATTCCCTATATTATACATATTTGGATGATTGCAACAAAGTGGAATCGAATGAACAGAGTTTATTTTATATTCTCTATTGGCATTATTAGTTTTATTAGGAAATTACAATTGTTCTTAATTCACTAACTAGATTTATGGTACTCGTATGTATTGTTGTTTAGCTGTCTTTCATAATCAAACTTTGCAATGACTGTAATCTGATCAATGGAAAACATAAGCCATTATAAGTATGTAATTGTATGTAGGCTAAGCTGTGTACTGCAAAATCCACAAATTCCTAAGATTTCAGAGAAGAGAGTTGACACAATCATGGTTATAACACTTATAGGCACTCCGTACCTGGTTATGACTTTGTGCAAAACAGAATTTCGAAACTCCCAACTAATCATAAATTTGTAAAATAGTATATCTGAGAAGTTTGTTAAGGTTTCTTTTGTTCGTGGATTTTGGCATATCCAAATTAAACTCGATACCATTAGCTAATGCACAAATTTGAAATAAATATTTCATTGCTATGCATAAACTCATGATAAATATAGTAATCTATACATCTATACAATAAAATTGTAATCTTTGCAATGTTTGTGCGCGCATCATGTGGAAGCCACTCATTGGTTTCAAAATCGAGTTATTGAAAGATAAGCAGCTTTATTCTGAGTTACATTTACAGTTTATTTAATCAAAATTGACCTTCAGCATCAAGATATATTAACATTTAATAAATAAGTAAATAAAAGAACAATTCAAATGAAGTGAAGTGTATGTAAGTTTCGATGAGATCAAAGGTTTTTCTATTCCTTTTTTTTTTAGAATTTACTTTTGCATTTCATTATTATTGGTTTTATTGTTGGGTTTGTCATTGTTGTTTTTATTGTTTGTGGTTTGGATTATTATTATTATTATTATTATTATTATTACTATTATAGCAACTTTTGTTTCTTGTTTTTTGTTATTATTGTTTTTATGTGTGTTTTTGTTAAACAAAAATATTAATTACAATAACCTTTTATTTTATTTGAATTGTGGTTTTACACATAGAAAAGGATTTGAAGCACAGAAAATAGCAAAAAATACAAATTTAAAATCCATCGATTAATAAATGCCCTACACACACACACATACACAGAGAGAGAGAAGTTGAATTAAGAAAACATTTAAATTTTATAAAAAATATTTATAGTCTACTTATTACAATAATACTCGTATGAGAAACTTGAAAGCAGCTTAAATCTTAAATAATATTAAATTGAAAAGAATTTCTCAATGTCTACTTTCAAATGAATCAAAGGATCATTACACTACAGACAGAATGCCAAGCTATTATCATTCAGTCATTAAGTATAACATAGGTCATCTCGATTACCAGCCAGAGATTCTTAAGCAATCATCATTTATTCAATAAGTTTATATGATTACTCAATCTTCAATGCTCAATTTCCTCTAGTCTTTTCTTGGTCTTCATAATAATATAATTATTTCGATCCATTGATTATCTATTATGTGACATTGATGATAAGTCCATTGCTTCTTTGCTTTGATGACTTTCTCAATTATGATTTTCACCATTCTGGATTGCAATTCTTGTTTTCGAAACCAAAACAATTGTAGCCATAAAATATATATATATATATATTGATCTTATAAATGTAAATATAATCTCTATAATCAGCAGCATAGTACTCTGTTTTAAATAAAAGATTGGAGGCTTTGTAAAGTCATCTATCTCAGTGGTTTGCTAGGATTTAGCTCTTATTTATATAAATAAAAATGTAAATATTTGTATATTCATGACCTCAGAACTCGAAAATTACTTTACCGATTGCTCTGAGATTTTGACATAACCGTATAGTCGATTAGGAGCATGCTCTAAGATAATTAATATTATGTATATGTATATTCTTACTATTTTGAACATAATATTGATAAAAATAAATTTTATTGCTGTATAAAGTGCCATCTGTTGTACTAACCTAAAATTTTATGCATCTATTCTTAGTCACATAATGTGTATGTACATCTAGATATTGATAAAGGAAAACAAACAAATCTAGAAGATCAACTTATAGAATTCAGTTTATAATAGATTTGACACACTGATTATATTCCATTCACTGCTTATAGTTTTCAGAAATACTTATATATAGTATGAACCTAAGATCTCATTTGATTTCATAAATATAAGACTCTAAAATATAGTGTAAGTGTAAGTGTAAGTTTGTTTATGGAGTGTGCATAAGCAAGTCTACATAACATTTGCTTTCTGATTTGGTTTTACTAGGGATCGCAATATTAAAATTAAAAACCTTTCAACCTTCAAATACAAATTTTTAAGCTTTTATTATTTTCAATTTGAGGCTCAATTCAACCCAAATTTAATTCTAAGCTGCTTATAGAGGGGGGGGGGAAAATATAATAGATTTCAGTTTAACTCCATCAAACGATGTCATGAAGAGAGATATAATCTGAGATGATAAAAGAGAAAATGACCGAACGAATGAGAGATTAAAAGAGTAACAGAGATACACAGCGAAATGATGTGAGTTCGATTCATTACAAAATCAAATAAAGTGAAATCAAAATCAGTTTTAGGACCCGTTTTTTGAACTTTTTACGCGACACAAATCTATAAAGTTAACAGCAAATGATGATAGCAAATACACGAGTTTACTAGTAACGAATGCTTATTTAATGTACAAATGAAATGAAATCAAAAGCAATGTGAAATACTTTTTTTTCTATTCAATCCCTTCCCATTCCGTAATAACAATCCAAATCCCCTAACAACTTTATTGATTCAGTGAGTATTACACATAATTTTATTTATTTTACAATTAATCATGAGATTTTCTGTTCAGTGCTTTTGTTCTTTTTATTTTTATATTGGTTGTTTTTTTTTTTTTTATAAATTAATTGTTTTGCTCGAGTTAAAAATGAAGTGAGGCATATGTGATTTATTTATTAATAAAGCAAATCGAATAAATTTAAAGTTGATGCTTTTACTCTTGTGTTGTGTTGTGTTGTGTTGTGTTCTGTTGTATTGCTTAATTGCATTTCAATTTACTTCTATTCTATTATATTCTCTTCTATTCTTGTTGTTATTGTAGTTCAAGGGAAAATTACCGCAAATCATGAGTCGACAGCATTAGAGTCTTAGTCAAATATACTTAGTATGTATATATACAATACATACATATGTACAAGTATACTGATACAATAGTCAAACGGTAACAATAATAACCATAGGATGAGAAGATAGAAGAGCTGAAGGTGTTAAGAGACCGTTCTAAGCGATGATTAAAGCGAATCGAATCAGATTTACTTACTAATCAGTGCAATAAATATTATTTCTACACACAATAATAACAACCCATGAATAATAATAACATGAATAATAAACAATGTGAATAATACGTAACAATATGAATAATAATAGTAATGATAAATAATTAGGAATTCTCGAAGCTACTTATACAATGTACACATTATTAATAGTACATATTGTACATACATACATAAGTTGAGAGAAATCTTAAAAGCAAACAGATTTCATTATAAAGTTTTATTGCCATTTTCGCTGTTTCTTTTAAGTACTTTGTTTGTGATTTCAAAATTTCAGCGATAAGGTTGTCTGTAGTGTTGATTATCACAACGCTGAAGTTGATGTTCATGATGTTGATGATGCTGATGGTGGCTGTTGATATGCTATGAATAAGAAAATAAGGGAAGTGCTACATAAGTTGAAGAGGAAATCAAATAAAACCGCTTATATTAGCTGAACTCAACTATTGAATACTCTCTTTTTTATTCTACTCTACTGTACTCAATTGTTCCCTACTTTACTCCACACTACTTCAAACATTCCGAGTATAAAGCTACAAAGAAATGCAATAAACTACTAATGGAAGATGTACATACATATATAGAAATTCAGTAAAAATTATCAAATATCATCTATTATGTTTTGGAGGCTATACTGATCGTAACAAATTGAATGCTTTCAGGGTTATGAATGCGCTAGGTACCAAGTATTGGAAGTAAATAAGAATTCTTTCAATTGTTGCAAAGTGGGTAAAGGATTGCTTATTGAGTGGCTGGCACTCAATTCCAACATGCCAAATCAATATCTTAAGTTTCTAGAGATACTGAACTGCATTGAGAAGTCAATTTGGCCTATTGCTTTGATATATTTCTCCTTCAGTTTGTTGATTAATTGTTGACCATGATCATACAATATCAATAAACCCGGTTTGGGTACATTGTATGGCGATAATGGAAACAGACAAATGAGAAAAATTAGCAATCAGTACACGTCATTGAAAAAGTGATTCATTTTTTAGGGTCTAGTCAGAAATAAACTAATAAATAATTTCATATAATAAAAAATAAAAAAAAAATAAATTATACAATTACTTTTTAAAAATTTGTCATTTAAAGTTGGTTCTATGGGAGGTACCCCTCCTGGTAGCCCTAGTATCAGGAAATTTATATGATTGGTGCATATGGAGCAGAAACTCATAATGTCAAAATTTCAAAGTTTCAGTTCGATCGAACCATGATTAATAAAGTTTTTCTAATAAGAACATTAATTTGCCCTTGGTGTTTGTATGGGAGGTGGTTCGATTCGGCTCGTACCGACCAATGTAAAAAATATACAAATGCACAAAGCATAGTTGAAAGAAACCTATATGCAAAATTTCAGCTTTTTGCTCAAAAACTGATGCAATAGTTCGCGTACAGACGGACAAACGGACAGACGGACATGGCTAAATCAACTCGTCTTATCGATGTGATCACAAATATATATATATGCGTTATGTGGTCTGCGATGTGTACTTCTGTGTGTTACAAACATCATGACAAACTTATAATACTATTCACTCCCGTGAAGAGTAAAAAAAGTTGTTAAGAGATTTGTTTTTTAAATAATTTCTGGGTATAGTATTTGATGCATATTTTATAAATTTTATAGATCATAGTATATTACATCGATAATATTTCTTTGAATAAAACAATCACGATTATTAAACTATTCTAACAATCTTCTTGTTACGAAATGCAAAGGATGCCATATAGAATGATGATAACCTTAACAAATCTTTTACTTGGAACGATTGCATGAAAAACTATGAAGACCGTTGGGGCAAATGTTTTAAGCTAAACGACGAATAAGTAGAGAAATAAAATGCATCCAATATAAAGAAATATTCATTATAATGTCTTTCAAAGAACTTATATTCAGAGAAAAGTTTTCATTTTGATAACATAAATTCTATATGAATAAATTATACAGAAACTCAGGGACAGTCGATTGGATAAATGGATGTATAGATTGATTGAAAGGACACAAGAAATGTTTTTTCTTTTTATTTGTGTTATCATGTTGGTTAATCAAAGGTTATAAATATCCCATTATCTTCTATAGTGTATTACAAACATCATAGCAAACTGATAATACTTATCACAATATACACGTATGTTTTCATATAGAAAGTATAATGAATAATGTTAAGATAAAACAACAGACAATTATTTAACAATCGAACAAGCCCAAGAAATGAACTAGTGCAATGCATTTTAACAACATCAACAGCAATAACTAGAACAAAGACAATAACAATTTATACAACAAGAAGTCGAAATTGTTTACGATGACATCACAAGATAGGAGAAAAAAAAAAAAAAAAAACAATTACAAGATCCCAGGCAAAATTTTACAGCAAACATTTTAATAAAAATCAAGCAAATAGTAAAAGAAAACCGGACAGAACAATAACTTCGGTTTACTGCAACTTACATACCCTTCACATCAAAATTTTTGCCCAAATATTAAATGATTTTTATGGGGTTTTATCGAATATCGGTTTCCAAATTCCCAAGCTGTCAAATCTTAATGAAGCTTAAGACTTGACAACCAAATTTTTCAATTTGGAATTGAATGAACCATGGTAAGATGGTTTGAATGGGAGATAATTGTCAACATATGACTTTCAAGTAAAGAACCACATCTTCCAGTAATCAGAGAACTCTGCTTTAATAGATATCATATTTTGTATAAGACAATGGACTGATTTCTTTACAAAGTTGTACATCAGACTGAAATCCTATGATTTAATTTATACAAATCATCGTTCGACATGGTGCTTTGGTGATAATTAAATCGTCTTTAAAGTATTAGCCATTGCAACCTGTAAGTCTAAACTGGATCCAAGCTACCTCACTTAAGTGAAATAGAGAGTAGGGATTAAGTAGAGAGTAGCATGCATAACTGCAGATGGATGTGTGAATAAAAGAAGCTTAATTGATTTGTCTCGTCACACTGCTTTTTTCCATATGTGTATATATTATGTATATATTTTATGGGATCTCCGATGCACATTTCTAGGTGTTTCGTACATCGTACAAAAGTGATAATACTTAATTATAATTTTGTGAACAGTATGTACGAGTGTATACAGTAGCTGAAAAAACTTGTCACATGATTTCTTTGATTTGAATGTTTTTTAATTTATACACTTTTATTTCAAATTCTTATGGAGTTAGAGATTTTTATACTGCTGAGAATTGGTCTCATCTATATATCTATGGACGCAAAAAAATAGTTTTACGGCACTAAACTCTGACACAGTTTGACATGTCAACATGAAATTTGCCACATTATATATTTTTTCATGGAGAAGGTGGATAGCATATCCACTTTTTGTAATTCACCACTAGATGACCCCGCAGAGATCACCGTTCCGATCACTATACCGTTAAACCGATAAAATACTTAAACTATTTGTAATAGAAAAGAACAATGACTGTAAAAATCATGCACTTTTCTTATATGAATTTTATTTCGTAGAAGAATGGGAGTATTACTAACCAAGACTATCTTAATGCTAAGAGTCTAATGACAAATTAAAGATATACAAGAAATTGTAACAATTGTATAATAATTTTTTTAGTAGTGTTTACCTTATAAGTAAAATTGACTTGTGAATATCTATCTATATATCTATTGTATATATACATATACTTATATTTAATATAATTGTAAACGTTTTTCTGTCTGTGCACGCTAGTCTCAGAAACGGCTTAACCGATTTCAATGCGGTTTTCATCAGTGTTTTTTAGTAAGCTGCCTCTAACTTATAGCATTTATTTCATTGCAATCGATTAAAGTTAAGTTAACTAACTTTGGACTATTTGGCTGACAGTTTTGTTAAAAATAGTTTTCTTAACATGTGTTTTTTTTTTTTTTTTTTTGTAGAGTGAGGACGTAGCAACGCAAGCTGGGACAGATAGTTTCAAATATATATGTAATTTGTTTCAAACAATTTAAAATTTTTTAATCTATATACATGCTAAATTACCAGCCAGCAGATTTACTTATAATCTTCTAGTAATTCTGAGTTATTTTACCTACAAGTTGCGAGCTCTTAGGTAACAACAGAGTCGAAATGGTTAAAATCAGATTGAAATTTTATTTAAGAATTGATGAGTTCGTTGTGAAGTGATGGATGTTGATGACGATTTATGATTGTACTTTTCTAAGTAGAATGATTGTGGCTATAGCAACAAATCCCAATACCAATGGAGTTTATAAAGCCTATGCTACTCTGCTGAAGTTATCAGTTTTATCCTTCACAATCAGTGTGCTGAGCTTGATGAGTTTATGTTTGCTAGGATACTTTTTAACTAGAGTTTTCCCCACATATGTTTACATTTAATATACTAATTATTAAATATAACCAAATTTATCGTAAGCTTACATCACATTATTTAATATAACAATATACCATTAAGTAATCAAGGAACAATATACAGTTGAATCTCGATTATCCAAATCCAAATCAACCTCTTACCTAAAGTGGTGCTGAGTAATTGATTTTATATATATACCTATGTTACTAATAAAATGTTTAATGTTATGATATTTATAATTCGTTTATACACTGCCTTTAAGCTGCTATAAGCGTAAATTTCGATAAATTTGGTTTGTGGTTTAACTACTTTCTTCGCTTAATAAATTTACTCGCGTATTGTGAATAATGGAAATTATGTGAATAGTTTTGTCAGCTACTGTATGTCTGAATGTGTAATACAATAATATTTAGTGAGTAGTATAAGGAATACTAATGATGATGGTGATGATGATGATGATGATGATGATGATAATGATGATGACGATGATGACGATGATGATGATGATGATGTGAATGATTAGAAGCAATGGCAATGACAACAATAACAGCAACATATCAAAATTGTTTTAAAAAATAAAAAAACCAAATAGAAACTAAAAAATTTATTTAAAACATTTAATTTTTTTTTTTTTTTTGTTTTCTTATTTTATTTTGTGTTTTTTCAATTCCGAAAATTCCAGTTTCGGAATAATTTGTATTTGTTGTTGTGTATTTTTTTTCTTTCTTGCGTTTATATTGTTTGTAGGCGTGTGTTGCTGTTGTTGTTGCTGTTGTTATTGTTGTTTTTGTTTTTATTTCTGTGATTTTATTTTCTCGCCCGAGCTCACTTAAAGATGTCGCTCGCGATCTTTTCATCAGTTTCTGTTTTACTTTTAATGCGATCGGACGGAAAAAAGTGAGTTGAGTTGAGTTCAGTTTAGTTTAATTTAGTTCAGTTTCAGTTGAATTGAGTTAACTAACTGAGACTTTGAGACACACTTAGTAACATTGTCCAATCATTGCTAATCAAGGGGGCTTTATGATAGATATTTGCTTTAAGCAATAAAATATTTTTTGGTTTTTTTTTTTTTCATTAATTTTTTGTTTGCATTTAAATTAATTTGAAAATTATAAAACAAATTTTTGATGTCTTGTGTCTGTTAAAGGTTATAATGAAACTGTTTACTTTGATTTCGGTGATTGTGGCCGCTATAATTGTTGGTCAATCTGGAACCCAAGCGAATCAGGGAAACACTCACCTGATTTGTTACTATGATGGTGCCAGTTTTACACGCGAAGGTGAGTTTAAATAATATGAAATAATGAAATATGATAAGATCAGGACAGGACCGCATTAACCATGTCGAGGCCCATAGGCAATGCAATTCTCGGGGCCTCTTTATCGTTTTCTAACTATATTCATAATTACGCTATTGTTTTTTTTTTTTTTTGCTACATTACAAAGGTGTGTCATCACCCTAAACAATTAAACAAATGAAACGAAAGGAAAGTACGCATATTTTTTTATTAAATACAATAAAATACAATACAATTTCGGGTAGTTTGTGCTTTTAAAATGAAAATACAATAGTTTTGTTAAGTATTAACTCTTCTAATGTTTTCAAGATACAAAATCGTTTAAGCCATCTGAAATCAGTTGACTTTTTCCAATACAGACATACATATATCATATTCAATCGCCATTATGCCAAAGAATTTAAACGGTTCTGAGACATTAATGACCGAAGACAGTTTTTTAGTAGTTTTAATTTCAAAAATTTACGTCCACCAGAGCCATTTCATATCATCAGAATTTGTTTATACAAGCTATCATTACATTCGGGAAGGTTAATTGTGCCAGACGATGCTGGGCCCCTAGGCCTATATTGCCCATACTGCCTTATGGATATTACGGTCCTGGATAAGGGCAATTATAAGTAATAAAAATAGTGGGGGACTTATCTTTATTTCGATAAATGATGAAATATAATGAAATATGCCCATACATTTATTTAAAAATAAGTAAATATGGTTTCATTATAAGAAAAATTCAAGATTTTATTTATGCAACAGAAATTAAAGTCTTTTTAGTTGTCATCAAATTAATTTTTCATTCCCAGAAAGATCTAGTCTTGTGTCTTAAATAAAAGAGCTCACAATATATGTAGTATACGTATAAATAAAGATTTCTCTTCAGAAATCAATGGGAGCAAGCTTAAAAGGTTATCAGGCATTCGAACATAATCAAAGATAATCATACGTGTATATGAATTTTTTGTGTTTCTGAGTTTCTTCTTCGGTATATCAAATGTTGTTTTAATTATATAAAAAACCGGGGTATTTCTTTATTTTTTTTTTTCTTTGTGTATAATTATTATTCAATTCCAAGAATTGCAATGAACATTTAAACTACATTGTTTCTGAGAAATCTTTTGAAAGCTGAAACTCTTTAAAAAATATTATATATATATACAAAAAATAATAAGATGAGATTATAAAAATTATTCAATGAGAAAATATTATTTTTAGTGTTAGAAAAATCTTTAAACTTTTTATAACTGAATTTATAGAATTAGTAGAATTCTCCCTTTATACTTAGTTAGTAGAGAGAGAGAGAGAGAGAGAGAGAGAGAGAGAGAGAGAGAGAAAGGGAGACGCATGTATAGAATCTAATAAGGGTCATAAAATCAAAATTGTAAAAAGTAGTAAAAAATGAACCAACGAATAAATTAATGGTGAAGGGACTGGGGAATGGGTATGGGGAATGGGTATGGGTATGGGGAATGGGTATGGGGAATGGGGACTGGATATGGTGAAAGGGTATGGGGACTGGGGAGTGTGTATGTGGAATGGGAACGAACACATGACTAAAGTATTCAATGCATTTGTTTGTTGGTGGTGGCTTAAGTGACGGACGTAGTCAATTAAAAATTGACGATCTCAAAAAAAAAAAACAAAACACAACAAAATTATGACTTAAATTTCGCGGAAAGTTATTGTACTTAGTATAGCGTTGTACTTGCTTGTTGTTTACTCCCGAGTTGTTTGTTCGAGGGGGGTCTGAAGTGGGGCCCGAGGCAGACACACACATCACTTAAAGAGTGATAATTTTTGTTAATTGAAATTGGCATCATGCCTTGTGCCGCTGATGTCACTATGTTCCCATCATATGGGGTTCAGGGGGACTTACTTTATTATTCAGTTTGTTGTTTGTTTATTGTTGCTGTTGCTGTTGCCGTTGCTGCTGCTGTTGTGTGTGTGTGGATTATTTATCATTAAAACTGTAAAGTAAAGTAGCTGAGCGGGAGATTGATTGAATGAACTGGTGAGGCCACCTTGAAGTCGGTGGTTGTTGGTTGTCTATTGTCGGTTTGTAAACGCTTTAAGTATATACATACTAGTCAGTTTCATTTTGAATAAAACATTGCGTTGGATCGCATTGCGCATTTTAAACGCTAATTGATTATGCAAATTATCATCATCATCATGATATGGATAAGCATTTGGAATGGATAGCGTTGCGTTGCGTTGTGTTACGTTGGGTTGGGCCTGGACTGACGGAGAGATCTGATTTTATTTATATATTTTTGCATTTATATTTTTATTTATCGAGTGTTTGTGTTGATTTTATTTATTGCGTGATATGATGAAATTATAGAAATGAGAATGCTCCTGAGGAAATGAAGTAATTGCAATGTCTCACGATTTTATGAAGTCTTTTGTATGATTTTTATTTATTCTCTTCCTTGTATTTCATTTCATAGGTCTTTCGAAGCTTATTATAAGCGACCTGGAACCGGCCTTGCAATTCTGTTCCCATTTGATTTATGGACATGCTGGTATTAATCCGTCTTCGAATAAACTAGTGAGCAACAATGAGAAACTTGATTTGGATGTGGGCAGTGGCCTTTATCGCACAGTCACAGGACTTAAGAAGAAATATCCTCATTTGAAGGTGCTTTTGGGCGTTGGTGGTGACAAAGATGAAGTTGATCCTGAGAATAATAAATACTTGACTCTGCTCGAAAGTTCGAATGCACGCATTCCATTCATTAACAGTGCTCATTCCTTGGTTAAGACCTATGGTTTTGATGGACTCGATTTGGGCTGGCAATTCCCCAAGAATAAGGCTAAGAAGGTACATGGCAGCATTGGTAAGTTCTGGAAGGGCTTTAAGAAAATCTTCTCTGGTGATTTTGTTGTTGACGAGAAGGCTGAAGAACATAAGGAAGAGTTTACTGCCTTGGTACGTGAATTGAAGAATGCCTTCCGTCCTGATGGTTATCTGTTGGGTTTGAGCGTCTTGCCCAATGTAAATTCATCACGTAAGTTATCATAGTCTTCTGAGTAAGTCGATTATTGAAATAATAATATTTTTCATTTAGTCTTCTTTGATATACCTGCTTTGATCAACAATTTGGATTATGTGAATCTCCATGCCTACGATTTTGTAACTGCCGAGCGTAATCCTGAAGTTGCTGATTTCCCTGCACCCATCTATGAACTAAATGAACGTAATCCTGAACATAATGTACAATACCAAGTACAATACTGGTTGAACAATCATGCTCCTGCCTCTAAGATCAATGTTGGTATTGCAAGCTATGGTCGCGCTTGGAAACTTACCAAGGACTCGGGATTGACTGGCTTACCACCGGTATCAGAGGCTGATGGTGCTGCTGGTGCCGGACTACAAACTCAATTGCCCGGCTTCCTTAGCTGGCCTGAGGTTTGCTCAAAGCTCCCCAATCCTGCTAATCAACATTTGAAAGGTACCGATGGTCCATTGCGTAAAGTTGGTGATCCAACAAAGCGTTTCGGTAGCTATGCTTATCGTTCTGCCGACGACAAGGGCGAGAACGGCATCTGGGTTGGTTATGAGGATCCTGATACCGCT
Source organism: Amiota albilabris (assembly GCA_037040105.1). Taxonomy (NCBI): domain Eukaryota; kingdom Metazoa; phylum Arthropoda; class Insecta; order Diptera; family Drosophilidae; genus Amiota; species Amiota albilabris. The sequence continues at coordinate 35,961 of JBANCV010000346.1, forward strand.
GCCAATAAGGCTGCTTTTGTCAAACAAAGAGGTTTGGGCGGTGTGGCTTTAATAGACTTGTCTTTCGATGATTTCCGTGGTGCTTGCACTGGTGACAAATATCCCATTTTGCGTGCCATCAAATACAAGTTGTAAGAATGCTTCCCATCATGAAGATTAACTACAATTTTACATACATGTAATAATAACAAAAAAGTTTGTCTTTGGAAACCATTAATATTATTTTAATTTTTATTATTATAACAACCCATTTTTTTTTTTTATTATTATTATTATTATTCGTATTGACAAACAATTTTCATCATTTCTAAGTTCATGAGTTTTAATAAATGTGTAGAAGTATAGAAGAATCTCTCAATCAATAACATCTATCAATCTCATTATGTTTACTGAACCGTTGCACAGTGTTCGGACTTGTATGGAGCCAGCGGCCAAAAACACTTCCAGTAGAAATATCACACTGAATCTTTGATTACGTTTTTGTTTAGATGAGAGAACTATTGCATGAAAAAATTAGGAGAATTTTGAATAAGAAAAATATTTTTACAAAAGTTAAAACGCAATTTGTTATACTCACAATATTTAAGGCAAGAAGTATTTAATGATAAAAAGGTGTTGCTTCGACATCCCTACACCCAACCCACTTTCAATAAGAAAAATATTTTGAAAGGATTTGACCTTAAAAGCAATCTCTTTATTAAATCTATATTCAGTGAAACGCATGAAATTTGACGAGTGTGCTGCAGTCTACAATTTTTTATATCTTCATTTATAGCATTAGCATCTTCCTTGGAAAGTTTCCCAATCGATACTAGCGCGTGCTCTATTAGCCCATCTACAGTGAGGAAAATTTTGTGAGTTTTGATTTGGGGTCATGAAGTTTGTAATGTTATGAAAGAGACATCGTAGAGCCCATAAAGTAAATATATTATTGATCAGTGCGACAAGGTGAGGTGACCAAGTCCGTCTGTCCATCTGTCTGTATGTATGCAATCTAGTCCCTCAGTTTTTAAGCTAGAGAGCTGAAGCTGGAAAAACGAAGCTTTATTTTTACCATACACAGCACATTTGTCGGAATTTGCCGAATCGGACTCCTAGGAGGGGTACCTTCCCTACAAACCCCCCTGCTTGAGTTCTGCAGAACTCAGACCTCAGCTCACTGTGGAAATGTCATATGACTGCAGGAGCATGTATTAACATTTTATATACAGAAAGAGGTAGATAGTATCATGAATACAACTCTATAAGTCCCTTAGCAGTATCGAGCGTATATTTGCGCATCAAAATAGACATTGATAAGATGACCGTAAAATTTGAAAAGTAAAAACAGATTAAGAAACAATGTTTGGCTTTGTAAATAACGTTACATAAAAAACAACAACAAAAGAACATCACAAGACAACAACAACACTGCGCAATGTCTGGCCATTTTTGCATTACTGCGTTTGCCCAGCTTTTTTAGTGCAGGCGATCTTAGTCTATGCAAGATTACACGACATGGGGCACATCTCGGCACCTGGAATGAACACTATTATGATATTGAAACGTGAAATAATATTACGAAAAATGGTATTTGGGGGTTCCCCATACATATGTATTTAGATTAGATTTTAATATTTCGAAGTTTACTTTAATATTGTTTGTCTATCATAGATATGATTGGTATGGCTCTCTATAAACTACATTTCCAAATCTCCACTGGAAATTGTTGTCTACAATATTTCAATAGATCATCAACATCATCATTCTCATTTCTCTAGAACAGTTGTTAGCCAGTTTCATTGGTGTGATGTCCTTTGATTGCTTTTGTTTTTTATTCCATTGTCAACCAGGTCTTATCATGTTTCCGAGCATTTTCATTTTACCGGAAAGAAAGTCATCGTCAACGGTTGTAAAATTTCCTGTAGTCTGATTGGAAAAGTTCGTTTTTACACATTTTTAGTGTATGTACAATAGTTTTATAGTCAATGCTGCTTTATGTAAAAAGTCGCTGTGTGTGTGGGTGTGTGTGGGTGTGTGTGGGTGTGTGTGGGTGTGTGTGCAACAATTGTCCTGCAACCGTCATGCATCCGTTCGGATGCCTTAGATGAGTTGGGATGCGTCGTGAGTTTTGTGGTCATTTCGTGATTGTTTTATGTGTCATGGTATGAATAGTCATTGTTGTTGTTGTTGTTGTTAATATTATTTTAGTTGAACGGAAGCTATGGTGAGTTGACTTGTTCTCGTTTTGTTTTTAGTGTTGCTCGGACTTTTGACTTGCCTTGACTTGCCTTGACTTGACTTCAGTTGACTTCAGTTGAATTCAACTACATACAGTCAACTCGTTTGTTGACTCGCCTAATGTTGCCACTCAATTTTATTCATCTTTGCAACATACTGCGATACAACAACAACAACAACAACAACAACAATAAACAACAATAGAAAGTTATTTCAGTTGAAAACCCATTTCAAATGTTCCCACTATAAATACTTACATATATTTGTATTGTACATATGAGTATGAATCGCAACAATTCTTTGGCCTTTGTTGTTTCTTCTACTTCATTGCGGACTTTTTTTTTACCTTCGTCCTTATTCTGTTGCTGTTGTTGTTGTTGTTGTTGTTGTTGTTGTTGTTGTTGTTGTTGTTGTTGTCCTTGTTGCACTTTATCATTTGCGAAATTGCAAAATGCAACCACAAAAACCATAACCAAAGCACACAAAGCATGTTTTCCAAATAGACCAAGCAACTGTCAGGACAGAACGAAGGATATGACTGCATCACTAAGGGGTAACAATACTGTATCTGTGGCTTTACGATTGTGAATATATAAGTTAGTATGCATGCATATACATACCTACATATGTATATGTATACATTTTCATACATACATAAATACATAGATAGATAGATAGATAGATAGATAGATAGATACGATGGAATGGTATGGAATATGAGCTCTGATTTAGTACGCTTCGTTTCAAATGTGAAATGCGTGGCTGAACACAATGAGAAAGTCCTGTTCCTGATAGAGAGATACTAAGAGACTATGATAAACAGAAAGCGTGTGGGGGGCGGCAGAAAGATATCAAATGCGTGGACATGGGAAAAGAGTTGGTTGTTGTGACTACACAGAACACACACCATTGGAATTTGTTGATGTCAGTGGTGAGAAGCATAAATCTCTTGTCATGCAAACTAAATTTTCACACACACACACACACACACACACACACACACACACACAGATAAATACGCAAACATACAGAAGAATGCGATCAAAACCAATGATGATTATAATGATGATGATGATGATGATGATGATGATGATGATGATGATGATGATGGTGATGGTGATGATGGTGATGATGATGTTGTACGTATTCACAGTCTAGGAATCATTTGACACAGCGATTGTATTTGTCTGTCTTGAAGTGTTGACTGCATAATGTTGAGGTTATGATGAAAATAATTATGATGATAATGATTGTAATGCTTAGATTGGTATTGTTGTAACAACATATATGTATATAGCTCATTGTTGTTGTCATTGTTGTTGGTATTGTTGCAATGTTTGTGCATAAATAAAACAACTTTGACCAAAGTTGACTTGACTCGCCTCAGCTCATCTCAGCTCATCTGAACTCAACTGAACTCAACTGAACTCAACCGAACTAAACTCAACTCAACTCAACTCAATTCAACTGGACAAATGAATGGAATGAGAGAGTGTGCTCATCGCGATAAAGTTGACTATCTACATCACACATACGTATGTAGATGGATACATAACATAGATATAGTAGAATAGATACAAATGAGTTGGTAAGCATAGGCAATGAAAAAGAAGCGAAACAAGAAACTGATATTAGTGAGCATGCATGTGTTGGTGTGACATGCAATTAGTCACCCACAAAATAACATAGTTCCAAATGCATTCATGGACATATCGGATGAGTGTTTATCTTCGGGCATATCATGTTAGTCACAAAATCCCAACCAGTCAGTCACCAGTTGGACGAGTGAAATGAAATGAAGAAAGAGTTCATTCTGATGAAGGATAAAATAGATCCATATAATACATTAAAATTACATATGTACGAGTAGCTCTACTCGTATTATAGTATGTCGTTTGTCCTTACTCACTTGCTCATACATTCACTTGCCATTCTACAATGACCAATTACCAATCACCAATCACCACTCATCCATCGTTCATCATTATCTTCATGATCACAGACATCACTAGACAACACGCACACACATAAACCATCTCCATGACTACAACTCCGTTTCTGAATCCATTTAATGTTTAAAATGCCGACACATGGACCGATAACAGCAACAACTACATTTTTGTCTGTATACTCGAATATGTATCTGTATGCAATCGATGCCTTGTTAATTGTTCTAATGTTGTCTAAAGTTAAAAATTTAGGCAACACACACATAGTTTTGCATTGTATCCTGGATGACATATCCATATCCATATCCATATCTATATCCATATTTGTATGTATGTGTTATTTGTATCTTGTGCAATGCAATAACATCTCTTCTATCGCAGGCAAAACAGTCAATTATATAAAGGTTACAAATTCGAATTATTTTCCACTGTGGTAGACAGAAAGTTCCATCGATATGTCATGGTAAAAGTATTTTCTATGAACTTATCAAATGAATCTTAAATTCTTGAAGTGTAAAATATTTTTATATGCAACAAAATACCAAATGAAATTGATATCTATAAATATTTTAAACTAAGAAAATAACAATGGATGAAAATTTATATATGTATGTTCATACCAACATATACAGGTAAGTACGTGGTCTTGTCCATCCTCTTCCGAGCGAAAGTTTTACGCCGAATCGCCCTTATCCCATCTTTTGTTGTCGCCTTCTATTATGAAGGGCATTGCTTCTCCCTATATATCAGCATTTACATCTCTTTCCCCTGCCATAGCTGCCCTTCAGATATTTCTATCTCTTCTCCTTTGCCCCCTTTATTGCAGGTTATCCTTTCCATAATTAAAACATCTGCTTCCAAGATATTTGGATCTAATACTCTTGCTTTGTCTAACATGATTGTTGATCAAATTGCAATTGTAGCCATCAATGGTGGTTTAACTACGCCCAGGTCGGTGCCTTTGCCTGATGCATCAAATCGGACAGTTCCAGCATCATCTTCTATTGATAGTGCTATTTTGAATATGGTTTCACAATCTATTTTGCCTGTGAAGATAGAAACGCTTCCATGTAGCAATCTAGTAATGGTTAGTGTGGAAAAATTTAATTTTTCCACAACCACGTGAAATTTTGTCATTTAAATTAAGCATATGCAACCCTGAATTCTGACCCCCTAATATGATTGTTCAAAAATATATAGAGAAGAATAGGAATAGATCTATTCGGATTCGGCTGTGTTTACATTTGCTGCCAATCAATAAAATAAGATTAATGTTCGTCAAATCTCAGAATAATTTTGGCAAATGCTGATTTGTTGCGATTAAAGTGGATAGCCAACATGAATACATATGATTTTAGAAGACAAGGCAAACGCTGAAAAGATTTATGTAAAGTCCCGTTATTCCATATTTTTTCGTTGGCGTACCATTTATTTCGTTTTATATCCTGTTGGGTAAATGATAAAATGGAATCAAGTAAAGAAATATCTTTTGACATAAGAGAATTAATTATTAAACAATGGAAAGAAAATAAATCATATAGTGATTTCGCAAAAATTGTAAATATAAGTCGGGCAACAGTGCAGACGATTATTAAAAACTATAAGGAGCCCAATCAGGCCGCACAAAGAAGCAGTCTAGGAGGAAAGTAAGTTCCATTTTGAAAGAAGTTGACCGAAATCCAAAAGTTAGTGCTCCGAAATTGGGCAGTCACATTGCTAATATATCCGGAACAGTCAAAAGAGCTCTGAACAAAAACGAATTTTTCAGCAGGACACCCCGTAACAAGCCGCTGATATTAGATATGAGAAACAGCCGTCTTCGCCTTGAGTTTGCTCGGGTGCATATTGATAAGGGAATGGATTTTCGGTCGAAGGTTTTGTTCACAGACGAATCGAATTTCAATACCTTTGGAAGTGATGGCCGAGCCAAAATCTGGCGAAAGAAAAATGCGGAAATGCAACCGAAAAATTTGATATCAACTGTCAAGCACGGTGGTGGCAACGTAATGGTTTGGGGAGCTATAGCAGCTGCTGGTGTTGGAAAGATGGCATTCATTGAAGGTAATATGGATCGTTTCCAATACACTATTCTCTGTGGAAATCTACTAAGAAACTTTTAAACAAAACTACACATATGCCACCTATTAAAAAATATGATGGAATCTGGGCTCGTACAAACGAGGAAAAGGCATTGATTCTAGCTGAGTATTACGAAGAAGTGTTTTCAGATGAGCAACTAAGTAACAATACACATCCAACTAGCAATAAATCTAAACCAGTAGTAAAAATATAACCAATAACAGTAAAAGACATTCAATATTGCATTTTACATTAAACTAAGGAATATAAAGCTCCCGGATATGACTTAATTACAGGAACAATTTTGAAGAAACTTCCGTTCAAGGCGATAATATTTTTAAGTAATATTTTTTAAGGATAAAACACTTTCCAGAGTTATGGAAGATAGCCAAAATAATCGCTATAGCAAAACCAGGCAAAGACTGTACTAAAGCTGAATCATACAGGACAATCAGCCTACTGCCAGTACTGAGTAAAATATTTGAAAAGTTATTCATACACAGACTGAAACCCTTGCTATATCATCTAAAATCCATTCCTGACCATCAATTCGGGTTTAGATATAAACACTCTACCATTCAGCAGGTGCATAGAGTTACCCAAAAAATTATGGCAGAAATGGAAGCCAGATACAGTGTAGGAGTTTACATCGACGTTGAAAAGGCGTTCGACAGAGAACTGTTGCCTTGTAATAAAGCTATACTCCTAGAAAGCTTTATCACTAATCGGAGATTCTATGTGAGCCTTAAAGATAGCTCATCATCGCTAAGACATATAAAAGCAGGAATTCCACAAGGAAGTGTACTCGGCCCGATGCTATATACGTTATACACAGCTTGAATACCGTAACCTGTTGAAGAAGACTCTCTTATTGTCACCTTTGCTGTCTTAAATTAGACTACAGAATGGTTCAAATTCTGGAATATAAAAATTAATGAACAAAAAACGCAACAAGTAACATACAGTAATAAACGCTACACTACTCTGAGAAATACTCAAATAAATGAGACTAATATTAATAATGGCACAGAAGCAAAATATCTCGGCATGTACCTGGACCACAAATTGAACTGGAAATTCCATTAAAAAAAAAAAAAGGAACAAATGCAAAATAAATTTAGACAATTATATTGGCTGCTAAACAAAAAATCCAAATTATCACTACACAATAAACTGGTAATCTATAACATAATGATTAAACCTATTTGGACTTATGGCATAGAATTATGACAAAAAAGTTGATGTGATCCTAATTTGTGGTCACATCTCACGAATAAAAATAACTTTTTTATACCGGGCTACGCAATTTATTCGACAAATCACCCTGAAAACGTATAAAACACCACTCTCTGGACCCGTACTCAACCAACTACTAACAGGCAACGTCGATTCGAATTCAGGGGAACCATGGTAACTTAACAATGTCAGCTGTTTACTGCCCACTTTGATTTTCTATATCTGAAACTATTTTTATTAAATTCTTTGATAGTATTGGTGAAAGTTTTCTTGCCGCAGGTGACTTTAATGCAAAACATACTTATTGGGGTTCTCGATTAGTAAATCCCAAAGGTCGGCAGCTTTACAATAATCTTGTTAACTCAAGAAATAAGCTTGACTTCGTCTCTCCGGGTAGATCTACATACTGGCCAGGTGATCCAAGGAAAATTCCTGATCAAATAGATTTCGCCATCACTAAGAACATACCAAGAAATATAATATCTTCAACTACTCTTACTCACTCCCCAGTTTATTTTGTATTACGTGATTACCCAATAGCTGAGGATCGTCCACATAGACTTACATCTTATATGACAAATTGGCTGAATTATAAAAAATATATAAGTTCTCACATTGACATCACCCCTACGATCAATTCTGAAAGTGACATTGACAAATCAGTATCTCAAATAAACTCAATCCTAGTTGCTGCAGCTTCTTTATCAACTCCCAAGAACTTTTAACGTCACTATAGCAGAAACTTTATCTCAAATTAGGATATCGAAGAACTAGTTGCCACCAAAAGATGTTTAAGACGTGATTGGCAACAGTCCAGATCCCCAGCGGCTAAAGAAAGGCTGAAAATTGCAACTAAAAACTTAAAGAAAGCACTCAGTAGTGAAATAGTTGATGTACAAGGGAGATATATTGAAAATCTATCTCCTACATGTACCAAATTGCCATTATGGAAAGCCCAAAATGTACTAAAAACTCCCGTAGAACTGGATTTACCTATTAGGGACCAATCCGGGGGTTGGGCACGCACAGATGAAGAAAAAGCCAAAATATTCGCTGAGCATTTGAGAACTGTATTCCAACCCAATGCGCCTACAAACAATTTTGTGCTTCCCTATCAGCTAAGC